>PVLA01007756.1:0-99729 GCA_004027455.1 Hydrochoerus hydrochaeris | reverse complement strand
CTTTATATTCTTTATCGAATGTTTCTCTCCTTTTTTTGTGTTCCTCCCTTCTTCCATCTGTATCTTCCTGAGAGATGCTTCCTGAGACCATTTCTTTTATTACTCTACTCATATCTTGCTTTACCTGATTTAGTATTTCAGTTTTGAGTTCGTCTACAAGGTCCCGAAGATATCTCTTAATGTCCATTGAAGCCATGTCTGATGTTGTGTGTTTGCTGCCCTCAGTCTCCCTTGTTTTTCCCTCTCCTTGATCAGTGCTGTCAGAGTTCTGGGTTGGGGGCCTCTTCTTGCCTCTTTCTCCTGTCATGGTCCCGGCTTCCTCCACACAGGTGTGCAGTACAGTCCTAGCCCCCTTCCCTTTTGGCCATGGTTCCTCTGAAGCACACTGGCAAGGGACCTCTGCCCTCTCCTGCCTGCCCCTCCCCACTGGGCCAGCCAAACTTCAGGGGCCTTCAGCCGGTTATTGCATGCTAGGTGCAGGGAATTGATTTGGGATGGCTCATTTGGTCCCAGCCAGGGGTGCAGCCCAGTCCAAGCAAATCCCATGAATCTGCTCTTGGGAGGGAGCAACTAGCTGAAGTCACTGTTGCTTCCAGTTCAGGCTCCTCCTGCCTGATTCCAACATGTCGCCCATTTGGTTATGCCCTTCCCATGGAGGGGTCTCATTCCCAGCACTGACTGTGAATTAATGAAGGTCCCTTCACTGGCTTTGCTCTCCATTGGGCTCACCAATCCCCGACTTCAGTGCTGCTGTGGTTCCTGTGAATGGTGGCGGGAATGAGTTTGGGAGGCTCTTTCTGTTCGTGTGGACCCAAGCCAGCACACACTCAGGCCGGCACAAACTTGGAGGGTTGCAGTGAAAACGCTGTGTCCCACAATCTTCAGCTGTTCCAGTTGTAGCCCCGACATGTTAGACGAGCTTTTTTACGTTTTAATTTCTTCCTGTGTCAAGAGGATCCATCTCCCTCTGTCTGGGTCTTTCTAGGATGTTTTTTTCTGGCGTATGAGTTGTTTCCCCTGGGAGGCTTTGTATTTTGTTGCTCACTGATCGGCCATCTTGAATTCTCTATCTGTCAATTTCTTAGGAGCTATTGATGGTAGGAGAAGGATGTGATTAGCTTCACGGTCTTACACAAGTAATCACTGTGTATTATCTTTACTAGAGGCAGTTTTTGAATCATTCAGGAGGATCCCAAAAGAAACAGAAAACAACCAAAAGAAGTCACTTTAGAACTTGGGACAGGGACTTCAGGCAAGACTAGTCACACAATTTACCCAGAAGGAACAAAGTTTTAGTCTTCTGGTTTAATAGGGTGGTTAGTTGTTGTTGTTGTTTTAAAATTTCATTTATTTTTTTATTTTAAATAAACTTGTAGTACATCTGCTACCATCAGAGAAGCTTGATTCCCCTGGGCAGCCAGCATGGGCAGGGAGAAACAGCCAGACCCACCCCTGCATACCCTCAGGCCTCCATTGGAGATACTTGCTTCCCTCAGGTAACCAGTATGGACAGGGAGAAATAGCAGACATGCTCTTGTGTCATTTGGGCACTTGATTCCTGCAGGCAGCCAGTGTTGGCAGGGAGAAACAGTCAGACCTGCCCCTGCATGTCTGCCATCATCAGGATACTTGATTCCCCCAGGTAACTAGCATGGGCAGGGAGAAACAGCCAGATATGCCCCGTGTGTCCACAGGCCACCACTTTCTTCCCCCAGGCAACCAACGTGGGCTGGGAGAATGAGGAAAACACACACAGCTATGCACCATCAGGGGAATCCCAGTGTAGCCATGCAGGTTGAGAGAAAAAACAGCCCCACCATTATGTACCTGTGGCTATCAGGGAAGCCTCAGTGTAACCAGATGGGTCTGGAGAAGCCTGCTGCATACCCTACTGTCTTCCCCAATACCTGGGTTTGGAGAAACCCAGGTGCTTGGCCTATTTACCTGCACCGTGGAGGGTCAGCCAATGTGGAAAGTGCCTAGGACTCCACTACTGGCTTGTTAGCAGGAACCCAGGAGAACATCAAGACAAAGGAACAAAAGGTAATCTCAGACCTCCAGCCCACACAGAACAAGTCTAGGAGATATAGACATGAAGAACATGGAAGCAACATGCCTGAAATTTCTGAAAGGATAGCAACTGAAGTAAAAAAAAAAACCCCCAAAAAACCCCCAACTTCATGAGGCTATAAAAGTAATCAGATCAGAAATATTATCTCAGGTAAAAGAAGAAATCACAAACATAATGAAAGAATTGCTGAGCATATCTAAAAAGACATAGATGAAAAAAGAAGAGCATAGGAAAATGATGGAAATCTTGAATGAACAATATAGAAGGGAATGATAATGCATGAAATAGATTCAAAGAGATGTCCAGAAAATTAAAATCTCCATTGAAAGCTGGCAAAACTGCATGAAAAAGACTGAAGGTAGACTTTCAGACCTTGAAGACAGGATGGCTGCTAGTGATTGTGAAAGAAACACTCTCTTAAAATAACAAGTAACCAGGAAATAGCAATTCAATAGCTGTAAGATGATGCAAAGAAAAATAATTCAAGAGTGATAAGTGTCAGCGAAAAAGTGGGGCCAACAAGAATGACATAAAAAGATTATAGAGGCAGCAAACTTCCCAAACATGGGGAAAGGGTCTGGAATACAGATAAGAGAAGCATGTAGAACTCCAAACAGCCACAACCAAAATAAATCTACACACAGACGTTTAATAATCAAAATCCCAGAAATTCAGCACAAGAACAGAATATGAAAGGCTATTAGAGAAAAGACACACATCACCTATAAAGGAATCACAGCAGACTTTTCAACACAAACCATCAAGTCAAGAAGAGATTGGAGTGAAGAATTTCAAATCCTGAAAGAAAACAAGTTCCAACCCAGATTGATGTACACTGTAAAACTGTCTTTCAAAATTGATGGAAAAATAAGAAACTTCCATGATATAGAACAACTGAAGGAATTCATGACCACCAAACCAACCCTACAAAGAGTGCTGAAGGATATACTAGAGAGAGATTAAGATGACCATGGTTCCAGGAACAGCAGTAGAGGGGAACTGACAAACAGGGCAGGCAACTGAATGGAAGAGGAATGTGGGGGAGGGGCAACAGCAGGAGGAGAGCATGGCAGAAATGAGCCAATGCATACCAGTTAAACCATTAACTGTAGATGACCTAAATTCACCAATAAAAAGAAACACAGGAAGAGTAGATCAAGAAACAAGATCCATCAATATGCTGTATACACAAAACACATTTGACTCAAAAGAAAATTCATAGACTGAAAGACAAAGGAGAGAAAACAATTGTTTTATGTGACAGGAAACCAGAAAAAAGCAGGGGTAGCTTGTCCATCAACTGCAGAATGGATAAGAAAGACATGGCATTTTTATATAATTGAAAGCTACTCAGCTGAAAAGTAAGATAATTTGGAGGCTCTTGTAAGTAAATGGATGCAACTTGAGATCATGCTCATGGGTGAAATGGTTCAGACTCATATAGGGGAGGATAAAAGACTGGAGTTAGTGGGATCCAAAATGTACAATAGGTATTGTGAAAGTGATAGGGGAGGAAATGTCTAAAAAGGGAAGATGGTAACCATTGTTACTTTCCTATTATCTTTTTTGTGTGTGTGTATGGAACCGGGGATTGAACTCATGACCTTGCGCTTGCTAAGCAGGTACTTATGCCACTGAGCTAAATCACCAGCCCCTTTCCTATTATCTTGTTTTGAATTCCTATATCATTTTCATAGTTTTGTTAGGTTTAATTTTATTCTGTCTTGCTTTGTTTGATTTTACTATGTCTGATGGTATAGGAGGCTATTTGGAAGATAAGAAAATATATTATGGTAGTCATCGTTGATTTTGTGCTATCTGGTTTTGAAGTCCTGTAATACTTTCATTGTTTTGTTTTTATTGGTTTTATTCTGTTTTGGTTTGTTTGATTTTATTATGTCTGATGGTTTGGATAGCTATTTTGAAGAAAACAAGAGACATCATGGTAACCATTATTAATTTCCTATTATTTTGTTTTGAAGTCCTGTATCATTGTTATTGTTCTGTTCTGACTAGATTTATTCTGTTTTATTTTGCTTGGTTTTTTTCTCTTTAAAATGAAAAAAAAAGCAAGTTTGAGGTCATCTACTGGTTCACAAGTATATAAGGTTTGTGGTTCTTGTTTGTTTTCTGGTGTTTCACATAGCTTCAGTTTTACCATTGAGAGGTAAATTCAAGTATCTATTCACTGTACCTTAATGGCAGAAGGAGTGGTTAGAAAGGTTGCATAAGGACCTTCCATTTGAGTGTGAGTTGGTCCTGGGGTCCACCTTCTTCCAGGCCTTGATTAGGACTTGGTCGCCAGGGTGGGCATTGGGCTGACAGTTATTGTTAGTCCTTGAGAGTGGAAGAATCTTACTTCTGTGTTCTTGTTGGAAAATTTCCAATAGGTTGTATGTTGAAGGAGCTAAGAAATTTTGGTATCAGTAAGTCAAATGTCAAAAAGCATCTCCATAAAGGATCTCACATGGGCTGAGATTAAGTTTAGATTTGGAGGCTGCTTGAAGCATCATTAAGGCAATTGGAAGAATATCTGGCCACTTATGGTGCATTTGTTGACATAGCTTAGCTTGAGTGTCTGATTGGCTCTCTTGACTTTCCCTGATGAATATTGTCTCCATGCATTTTGGAGATAGTGTTTAATTCCCAATGCTTTGGTGACTCCTTCTGTGACTTGGTATGTGAAAGAGGGTCTGTTATCACTCTAGGTAGACCTAATCAGTCCAAACTTAAGAAGCACTTAAGGGCTTTTACAACCTCCAGTGGTCATTCTGACCTGGTAGAGAAGGCCTCTATCCATCTAGTAAAGCTACCAGTGGACATCAAGAGGTGTGTGTACCTCTAATCCATAGGCATATGAATGAAGTTTATTTTCTAGTCTTCTCCAGGGGAGGACCACACCTTTGTATCAGTTCAAACAATGGGGGAGGATGAGTCTGGATTATGGAGAGTTAAGGCAGGACACATGGGTTACAATATTATGGACTCTGGGCCCTATAAAGAGCTTCCATGCTGTAGCAGTGGTGGCATCTTGCCTTAGGTAAAAGGCATTATGTAGGAATTTAAAGACTTCCCTCTGCACACACTGTGGCAAAAAACAGTTAGGGGTCCCATATATCACCACTGCCCTTTTGAATTCCTCCTGTATTATTACAACTCATTTAAAGCTCTTCTATGGAAGATCTTGGCTTTAAGTTAAGATCCTAGAATAGTACCATGGGTAGAGACATTGATGGGCCATAATTATATCAGAGAGAGCCCTATTTGGCATGAAAACTTCCTTCTAATTACCATAGAAGACAAGGTCCAATGATGCTTGATGTACTTAGTAATGGACAAGTGCTACCCCACTTGGGAGATTTACTGCTTCGAAGAGCTTGAGGATCTCTGCTCCATGTTTTATTGGAGACTGGCAACTGGTCAAAAGTTCTCTTTTTTACAGATGGCTGCATGAGCATATGGGATCAGAAAGGCATATTTGGAGTATATATATATATATATATATATATATATATATATATATATATATGCCCTTTTGTCCTGGGCAAGTTGGAGAGCATGAGTGAGCATGAGTGAGGGCAACAAGTTCTACCTTCTGGGAGGAAATCCCAATAGCAAGTCCTTTCTCATCAATGACCTTGGTAGGGCTGACTGTGGCATAACCTGCCCTCCTAATGCCATAGCACCTTTATGAAGTTGCTGTCATCAGCGAACCATGTCCTAGCCAAACCTGCCAATGACTGGTCCCTCAGATCATGGCAGCTGGCATAATTTTGGGTATAACATTGTTCACACTCTATTGTTCTATCTCTTGTTTGATTGGGAGGAGGATAGCTGGGTTTAAAATGGTACAAGACCCTACTAAACAACCAGTGGGTCACAGATGAAATTAAAGAAGAAATTAGACATTTTTTACAGTTGAATGGTAATGACAATACAGTATACCTGGAACTTGTGGGACACAATGAAAGCAGTCTTAAGAGGGAAATTTATAGCAGTAAATACCCATATTAGAAAAAACAGATCAAGTGCGTATAAACAATGTAATGTTGAACCTCAAACTTCTAGAAAAAGATCAAGCTAAACCAAAACCTCATACAAGGGAGGAAATTATAAAGATCAGAGCAGAAATTAACACACTGGAGACTAAAAAATCAATACCAAGAATCAAAGAATCAAAGAGTTGATTCTTTGAGAGATTAAATAAAATTGACAAACTTTTATCCAAATTTATCAAAAAAGGGAAAGAAAAGACTCAACTCCATGCAAGTAGGAATGAAAAGGGCAAAATCACAACAGACCCTACAGAAATCCAGAAGCCCATCCATACCCACTTTGAAAACTTGTATTCTAAAAAGATGGAAAATACAGGAGAAATGGACAGATTCCTAGATATGAATGCGTTATCAAAGCTGAATCAAGAAGATACAAAAATCTGAAGTAACCTAATATCAATCAATGAAATCAAAGATGTAATTAAAAACCTGTCAACAATGAAAAGCCCTGGCCCTGATGAGTTCACTACTGAATTCTACAAGAAGTTTGGAGAAGACCTAACATGGCTACTTCTCAAACTCTTTAATGAAATTGAATGGGAAGCAGTACTTCCAAATTCATTCCTGGAAGCAAGCATTACCCTCATAACAAAGCCACTGAAAGACCCAACTAAGAAGGAAAATTACAGGCCAATATCCCTAATGAACATTGATGCAAAAATCCTCAATAAGATATTGGCAAACAGACTGCAGCAAATTGTCAAGAAGATTGTATACCACGATCAATCCCAGGGATGCAGAGATGTTTCAACATATGTAAATCCATAAATGTAATACACCAAATTAACAGAGCCAAGGACAAAAGTCATATGATCATCTCAATAGATGAAGAAAGAGTTTTTGACAAAATCCAGCACCCATTCATGATAAAAGCCCTACAGAAAATTGGAATAGATAGTCTTTTTTATTTTTATTGTACCAGGAATTGAACTCACGACTGTGTGCTTGCAAGGTAGGCACTTAATGCTGCTGAGCTAAATCCCCGGCCAGAATAGTCTTTATCTCAATCTGACAAAAGCCATGTATGACAAGCCAACAGCCAACATCATACTAAATGAACAAAAGCTGAAGGCTTTTTCTCTAAAATCAGGAAGAAGGTAAGGATGTCCACTGTTTCCACTCTTATTTAACATAGCCCTTATTCAACTTTAGCTGGCATAATTAGACAAGAGAAAGAAATAAAAGGAATAAAGATAGGAAAGGAAGAAGTTAAAATATCTTTATTTGAAAATGACATAACACTCTACTTAAAAGACCTCCAAAAACTCCACCACAAGACTTCTAGATTTAATAAGCAAATTCAGTAATGTAGCTGATAATTCAAAGTTGACATTCAAAAATCAATAGCCTATATGAATAACAAACTCACTGAGAGAGAAATCAGGGAAACAATACTTTTACAATAGCATCCAAAAAAAAGTGAAATACATAGGAATCAATCTAACAAAGGATGTAAAAGACCTCTACATTGAAAATTGTAGTATTCTAAAAAAGGAGACTGAAGAGGATATTAGAAAATGGAGAGATATCCCATGCTCTTGGGTGGAAAGAATCAATATAGTGAAAATGGCCATACTTCCAAAACTGTTATACAGATTTGTGCAATCCAAATCCAAATTCCAATAGTGTATTTTACAGAATTAGAGAAAATAATCCTAGTTTATCTGGAAACAGAAAAGACCTAGAATAGCAAAGGTAATCCTTGACAACAAAGATGGGCATCACAATCCCTGACTTGAAATTATACTATAAAGCTATTGTGATAAAAACAGTGTGGTACTGGCAAAAAAACAGACCCAAAGATCAATGGAACAGATTAGAAGATTCAGAAACAACTCCAGATACACTAAGCCACCTTATCTTTGACAAAGGTGTCAAACATATTCACTGGAAGAAAGACAGCCTCTTTAAATGGTGCTGGAAAAACTGGCTTTACACATGCTGAAGATTTAAGACCAGACCCATATCTTTTACCATGTATTAAGCTAAAATCAGAATGGATCAAAGATCTTAATATTAAAACAGAAACATTAAATTTGCTGGAAGATGGAATAGGTAAAACTCTTGAAGTCCTTGGTGTAGGCAAAGCTTTATGAACAAAACCTGGATTGCACAGGAACTATCACAAAGAATCAACAACTGGGATCTCATCCTACTGGAAAGCTTTTGCACAGCAAGAAAAATCACCAACAGGGTGAAGAGACAACCCACAGTGTGGGAGAAAATGTTTGCCAACTGTTCTTTGGACAAAGGATTATTATCGAGAACATGTAAAGAACTAAAAAAAAAAAAATAAAAAAATCAGTCTTCCCAGATTTAATGACCCAGTCCAAAAATGTGCATCTGAAATGAATACACACTTCTCAGATGAAGAAATATGAACAGCAAATAAATTGTGAAATGACATTCACTATTACCAGTCATTTGAGAGATGCAAATTAAAACAATACTGAGATTTCACTTCATCCCAGAAAGAATGGCTGCTATCAAGAAATCAAGCAATAACAAATGCTGGAGGGGTTATGGGGAAAAAGGAACCCTTTTCCACTGTTGGTGGAAATGCAGGCTGGTGCAACCACTGTGGAAATCAGTGTGGAGATTCTTCAAAAAACTAGGGTTGGAGTTCCCATTCAACCCAGCTATTCCCCTTCTGGGTATATGCCCAAAAGAATTAAAAACATCATCTCACAGTGATATATGTGCATCCATGTTTATAGCAACAGAATTTGTAATAGCCAGATCTTGGAAACAACCTAAATGCCCAGCAATTAAGAAATGGATAAAAAAGATGTGGTATTTTTTTATACAATGGAGTACTACTCAGCCATAAAGAAGGACAAACTGGAGACTTATATGGGTAAATGGATACAACTTGAGAACACACTCAGTAAAATAAATAAGACACATATGTAAATATCATATTGTTTCATTAGTGTAAAAAGCTGAAAGAAAAAACATGTATATGTTTGTATATGTATATGCATAAAAATAGTTAAGATAGTTATACTACTGATTTCTCTTTAGTTTGCTGAAGAGAAAGATTTGTGCCAGTACTGTTTGGACAGTTGAATGCAGATGTCTTGCACTCTGGGTGAATGATTTGGGGATGACAGTGTGCATTGTGATTGTTGCCCCCTGTTTGAAGTGTTTTGAAATTTTGTTGTAGTCTCTTTCTCCTCCTTCTCCTTCTCTTTCTCCTTCTCCTTCTCCTTCTCCTCCTTCTCCTTCTTCTTTCTCTTCCTCTTCTTCTTCTTCCTGTTTCTCTTCCTCTTCTTCTTCCTTTTTTGTTTTTGTCCTTGAAATAAAATTGATTTAAAAAACAATAACAGAAAATAACATAAAATAAAATGGTACAAGACTGAGGAGAAACATCTGGGATTTCAGTAAGTATTGCCTGATATTTAGTGAGCCCTTCTCTAGTCATTTACGAATATTTCTTGAATTCTAACAGAACTTTTACTTGGTGTGGGTTAGAACTAAGAGCTTTCTCCTAAGAAGTTATATTAGAAGTTTCCTGTACTAAAAGTGTAGTGGCTCTATTTTGTTGCTTGGAAAAGTAAGCAACTTGTCAGTTTCCTGGGTCCAGACACTGAGTTAGCACTCCTGTGGCTACTTCTTATTTTCACCCAAAGAGAAAAAAAGGCTGGGTTATGTCTGGGGTTCCTAATGCTGGGGCTGGCATCAGGGCCTGTTTTAAGGCTTCAAATGCCTCTTGTGGCTGCTGTCCATTGTAAGCATTCAGTTCCTGGTCCTTGAGTTGCCTCGCATGGAAGTTTGGTTATTACTCCCCAATGGGGTATCCATATGCAGCAGGAAAGAAAACCCTCAGCTGTTGTTCAGACTCTGGAAAGCCCAGCAAATTGCCTTGCTCTCTTTGGGAATAGTTGTCTTTGTACTGGAGTTAAAACATATCCCAGATCAATGCCTTTTGTTGAGAAATCTGGGCCTTATGTAGGGACGTTTTGTAACCCCTTTGATGTCTTAATCAGATAAATCCTCGATGGAGCTATAAATGAAGATAGCTGTATAATATAATAAGCCTCAATTTTTGAACTTTAAACTTTCAGGTCTTGAGTTAAAGCCCATTGAAACAAATGGGGGCTGTTTCTAAAACCCTGAGACAAGACTGTCCAAGTATACTGTGGGAAAGTTTTGTTTGGGGATCTCGTTCAAAGGGAGTTAGGGTCCACAAGGATAGAGAAGAAGGCACCCTTGAGATCAAGGACAAGGAACCGTTTAGAGTCTTCCGGCATCTGTGTTAAAAGGGTAGATGGGTCTGCTACTAATGGATGAATAGGTACCACTAGCTCACTGATGGCTCTGAGATCTTGTACCAGGTGATATTTGCCTAATAGTTTGGCTACAGTAAAGTGAGGGCATTGTATGGGAACTGGCATGGCAGCAGTAACTTTGTAGCCAGAAGCTTGTTAGTAATGGGCTTTAACCTCAGTCTAGCTCATTTCTTTTAAGTAAAAAAATTTTTTTTAAATTTTTTTGTCTTTTTGAGACACAGTCTCGCTATGCAGTTCAGGCTGGCCTTGAGCTCACTTTGTAGCCTAGGCTGGTCTTGAACTCACAACGATCTTCCTGCCTCAGCCTCCCAAGTGCTGGGATGACAGGTGTGAGCCACCACGCCCAGTTCTAGCTCATTTCTTAATGTAATACTGTTTTCCATGAAGATATAGATTAGGGTCCTTTGGGCGGATGACTGCTGAGTGGCTCTGACAGCTCTCCTCCGTGTGCCACATACCATTCCTGGGGATCAACTAGCAGAGACCTGAGGTCAGAGTACCTGAGTCCCTAGCATATAGGACCTAGATTGGCAGAGGTTTAAATGTCAGAGTGACCCTGAGTAAGAAGAATATATCTCTTCCAATTCTAGTACTGTGTAGCAAGAAACCAGGACACTCCAGCTTAGGTCAAAAGCCATTGTTAGGGCATGGAAACTATCAGAAACCTTTTCAGGATCCTGAGAGAATCTACCCAGTTTTTCCTTGCACTGTTGAACATCTATGGCTGAAAAAGGAACTAGTTGAGAAGTCATTTCAACAGGGAGTCAGGTGGTTGGACAGGCATATGCAGCCCCAACTGGTTTTGGGGACAGGATGTGGGACACCTAACAGGATCATCCCAGAATTAGCCCCTGGCCCATTAGTGGGGACCTGACAAGGTATCTCCTGAGAGTTCCCCAAGCCTTTGGGCCCCACAGTCATGACTTGGTGAAGTCGAATTCCTTGGTCAAAGAAGCCTTACAGAGCATTCCTCTGACTTAGTTCCTGCAAAGAAGCCTGACAAAGCGTCCTCTAGGTAATAGATAAGCAAGTTCAGCTTTTATCAAAGTGTCCACTGATGAAGCTGAACAGCCTGGGGGCTGGATGTTTCCAGCCCTGTGCGAGTATGTGCTACTTTTCCTTTTGAATCCTAGAATCTCTTCTGTGTCCACAGAGCTCAGACACAGGGTCTAGAACTGGGGTGCCTTGTTGGCTGGATGCCTCTCAGTCAATTCTGAAACCCCTATCTGGGGAGGGGTGGCAATTGCCTTGCTCAGAAGAAGCTCCAAACACTGACAGTTCCCTGCAGATGTGGCTCACTGTGTTGGGGCACAATTATAGTGTGAGAGCACTTTAGTAAAATAGCAAACTTACATGTATTTCATAATCAACGAGAGGTTTCTGACCAAGTCTCTGTTCTGCTGTTTCTGCTGAATTCAGTTGACCTTGACCATGTCTACAGCCCAGCTGTGTCCCTCGGAGGAGCACTGAGTCAGAGTAATTGTCTATACTTCAAGGCACCCTGGGCTAATACCAGGACACCTTTGGCTATGCCATCTCTGTGAGGGCCCCTCCCCTGGTTCCCAAGTGTGTCTATATTATGCTAAACAATTCCTTTGTTTCAACAAATCTGTTTAAGACTAGCCCCCCTGTCAGGGTGTGACTCAATGCATGTAACCAATTATGCAACTTGCTTTGTACCTCCCACTTCTGAATTCTACATAAACTAAACTCCTCCTAAATTCAGGGATGTTGCCTTTGTGGAATTACCCTGCAACAGTCCTGCCTTCTTATCTCTTCAGTCTTTTTGGTTTGCTTTGGCTTGGACATTCTCCAGCAAATCAGCATTGCTGGCTGAGTGGTACACACTTCTGTGATGATATCCAACTATCTGGCAGTCTAAAGAAGGGAATAAGACACGTCCCTAGAAAAACCTCTACTCACTAGATCAAGCCACACAGCACATACACCTGTGACAAACCCACAAGATAAAAGTTAAGCATGATGTAAATTTAGTCAGCAAATGCAGGTTACACATCCTTCTATATAGTTGCATATATCTGAATCCTTAGTTATTACAAAAAGAGCAAAACCTAGTAAAATGGAGAGAAGAAAACTAGCATTAGAGAAGGAACCTGGGAGGAGAGAGCTTTGGGCAGGCTTTAGGACTCAGAAGAATCAATTGACAGGCAGAGCTGGCTCTGCCAGGGGCTGCAGCTTTCCTCCGCCTATTTTGAGTGTAAACTGCTATACTTTTTTTCTTCTTTTTTTTCTGTTCTATGCAAGGAAGCACGTACTTCTTAACTCTTCTTCTCTGAGTTAAGAGGAAAAGGACTAAAAAGCACAAATTTGAATACTCCAATGGGTAGACAACAGCCTGGGGGAGGGGCCAGGGACAAAGATGGACCCAGAACTTTAGGAAGAAAAGAGAAGGGAAGGGAAGGGAAGGGAAGGGAAGGGAAGGGAAGGGAAGGGAAGGGAGGTGGGAAGGGAAGGGAAGGGAAGTGGGAAGGGAAGGGAAGGGAAGGGAAGGGAAGGGAAGGGGGAAGGGAAGCCAGGCCCATAAGTAACTTCAAGGCAGCTGCCTGGAGGATTTTGTCCAGGGCAAAGTGTCCCAGTCCAGGTGAGGGTTTGCGGGGGTCCCACACTGCATGGGCCAACCCCCGAATACAACCCAACAGATCCATGGGAGCCTTCCTGTTCACTGCAAAGGCCAAAGCCTTTTGCCCCACAGTCTGGTCATCTTTGAATGGCAACCTGGTCAGCCGTTCATCTTGTGCACCCAACAGAGGGGAAGAGAGAAAGGGTCTCTCTGAGGAGGAGGGAATTACTTTATTGATTGGCTTCTGACTGCCTGTTGAGGCTGGTGAGGTCAGCCGATGTTCATCAGTGGGGTGTCCATTAATGTCCCCTAGCTGGTTCTTGCCAAAAAATGTTACTGTGGAAAGGGCAGGTACTGTCCAGACTCTTGTGTATGCCAAACAATAAATTCCCAGTAGACTCCTGTTACAGTCAGATGGGCCGGTACTAGCCCAGGCCCTGTGTATGCCGGGGAAAGAGCTGCCAAGTATACACCATAGTAAGTAGTTACATGAATTGAAGATCACGAAAAGGTGTGCCCCAGACCAGTCTGTGCCAAAAAGGTCTCACACAGGGTAACAGGAAAGCGTTGTACATGTGGTGAAGGTAGCAGCAGCAACAGGAAAAAGGGGAAAAAGAGTGCTGGTAACTCAGGTGGTCAGAATTTAAAGGCCGACGCCTCTGGCCTGAGGTGCTTCTCACCACACTTGGGCCAGCGCTTCGGTGCCTGTGAGCTTGCTGAGGGTGTGGAGGTCTCCAGAGAGTTTTGTTATGTTGTTATATTTTACCTCTCTTGGGATAATGAAAGCAGTAATAACCGTTGGGTGGTGTTCGGAATTAAACAGAGGGGAGGAGGTGACTCAGCTCCTTCGTCTCTGTGTTGAACCCTGATCACAGGAAGTTGTACTCAGGGCAAGTCCACGCCAAGAAAAGGTGTAGCACCGACAGAAAAATGATTGCCGGGCTGACAGGAAGGTGAAAACCCTGCACACTGGTCTGAGTACACAGAGACAGCAACGTGCATTCTTCATGGCTTGTTAAATCATTTTTGCTTTAAAATCTTTTCAGATAATTCTAACATCTGTCATATCCACGTTGGTATCTGATGGCTGACCTTTCTCGCTCAGAGTGAGCTCTTCCTGTTTCTTAATATGAAAGAGCATTTTTGTTTCTAAATGTAATCCTGGAGAGTTTGGGTTTTATGTTAGGAGATGCGATTTTATGTAAGTGCTGGCCTACAGTGACACTGCTGAAGCAGAGGGAGGAAAGGTGCCCACTTGTTCCCTACCAGGAGGGGTGGAGGGCCCAGATCTACCTGGCCTCTGCTAGGGACTGTGCTACCTCCTTGCCGCTGCTGGGTGAACTGGGGGTTCTGCTTCCTGGCAGGCCTCTGCTGATGCCAGTCTGGCAGGGATGATAAGGATTCCTCTTTGCCAGTCCCCACAGAGCCTCTAGTGACCTTTGGTGAGAAGAGGCCTTGTGACCATGCAGAGGGAGAATCCTGGCTCTCCATGAGGTCTCTCTTTATCTTCTCTGGGAAGGAGAACTGTACTGCTGGGCAGGGTATTTATTAGTCCATTTTCCAGTGCTATACAGTGCCTGAAGCTGGGTTCTTTATAATGAAAAGAGGTTTATTTAGCTGATAGTTTTGGAAGCTGGGAGTCCCAGACAGGGTGGCCCCCTTGGGTCACTTCCGATGAGGCTCCTAGTGGAAGTGTCAGGTGGGACCATCTGAAGGAATGATTGCTTGGTGTGACCTGAAGCCAGAGAGCCAGGAGGGTCAGGTCTGCTCCTTTACGCTCCTCAGACTCACTTTTGAGAGAACAATTGGGGTCCTTGAGAACTATCTTACTTCTTCCAGGAGTAGTGTATCCAGAGGCTAAGGACCGCCCCCTACCCCCCGCACACCTCTGCACCAAGGACAGACTTCCAGCACAGGAGCCCGTGGGCGACAAACCATGTCCAGGGCAAGGGGTTGGATTTCAGGTTTCCACTAACGCTGGGCTGTGGTGGGGATAAAAGTCCTGGCTTCCTATGCCACCTTTGCTGATGCTAACCCGGCAAGGGGGTGCCAGAGTGAAGCCTTGGCTTCCCATTCAGCCACTGCTAACATCATGGGGCTGGGGCCCCAGCTTCTTCCAAGTCATTTGCTTGGAGCAGTATTATTGTATGTATTTTCTGTCTTACTGGGCTTCCCCTTTTGTGGTCCTGGGGTTGGAGAGAGGGAGATTTGCTTGGGACGTTTTGCCTCTGTACCTGTTGATGTTTCTCATTCACCAGACTTCGCAAATGAGTCTGAAAGAGGCGAAGCAAAAAGAAAGGGAACCAGAGCCGATCCTCAGGTGTCAGGGTCCATTATGTGAGCATTCTGGACAGGGGTCTGACTCTTAGCTGTTTCGACTGCGCCTCACGGTGTTAATTGTGGTGCGTGAAGAAACAGCTGGAGGGCAAAGCTGTGGGGAAGATCAGGTCCTGACAAATGGTGGGAATGAGGAAGTCCTGCTACCCCATCTTTCCAGAAGCCTGGTCTCTACCACATTCTAATTAGTCTGTATTTGTATTTGACTGGCAGTGGAGACTTTGCCTCCTGTTAAAGGAATTTCAAGCATTACTTGAAGCAGGTGGGAAAGAACTGTGGAGAGCGGTGGGTCTGGGAGGGAAGACAGACTCTCACACCTCGGAAGCCCCTGCTGCCACTATTTCTCACACCATCCCCTGTCCCTTAGCACCTGAATTCAAGTCCTTTCTTTATTCTCTGCCACACAGAGGAAGCCTGTTTCACCCTGCGTTCCCACCACCCGGGATAGATTAGCAGCCACAAGCACCTTCTCTGACCCAGGCCCCAACCTACAGGAGCAGGAAAACAAGGCCCATTCATCGGGCTGGGAATTATGGGAGCGGCAGGGCTGCTGCGGCTTAAGTCTCTGAAAAGGGGGTGGCAAAGCCCATGTATGGAGCCTGTCAGCCCGGACATTCTGGAATAAGATTGAGACCTGCTCATGGGGACAAAGGGAACAATGCCAGCCCAGACAGCCAGGCGTTCTCTGTGCCCCCTCCCGGCCCAGACCACTTCACACAGAACCTTTAAACCCTCTACAGCTCTCCAAGGAAAGGGCACAATTAAGGAGAGGCCAGAAGCCCAGGAGCTGAGTGCATCCTTTGTGCTGCAAATGCAAATTGTTTTCCACTTAATGGACAATCTCCCTTTCAGGGGGCTGATGAAGTGAGTCGTGAGACAAAGGTGCTTAATTCTGTAGCCATTTTCCTAATGGGTTCCAGGACTCAAAGATGGAGGTGGGGGTGGGGGGTCTTCTGTGCGTTGGAGACCTGGGGCTACCGCTAGTGGGCTGGGCCGTGAAGCTGGGCAGTCTTGGGGTTTTCTTTCTTAATCATTATTTTCTTTCTTGATCAACTTTATTTCTTAAAAGTTGCATGGTGAAATCCCGTTCTGGCTTTTCCTTTGCATTTCCCTGATGGCTAATGATGTTTGTATGTCTATTTTTTTTTTTAATTAAAAGAGAGATAAAGAAGAAAACAACAAAAAGCCACCTTGCCTTTGCCGAGATAAAGGTAAAAGTAATGTAGGCGTAAAATTAGAAAATTTAAACATACAGAAAAACACAGAGAAAGAAAACTTTCTTCCTAGCCAGCCTTTACCTTACTTTGCTCCATTTTTCTACACTTTAGATCCTAGCTGTAAATGAAGTTTTAGCTGTATTTAGTTTTGTTCATTTTTAAATTCCTAATATTGTCTATTAATCACTTGTGCTTTTTCTACTTTTTCTTTAACTTCTAGCTAGAGATTTGTCAGTCATACCAGGTTTTATAGAGAGCCAACTGTCAGAAGAACATAATCTTATTCAGTGTTTACACATGTTTGTTTGGCCAAGTGTACTATTCGTGTATATCCTTACCAAGTATCAGTGTACTTCATCTAACAGTTGCTGAAAGGGCAAGTTAAAATCTCCTGCTCTAATGGTGTATCTTTCACCTCTTTTTAGGCAAACTTTCATGTAAAGTTAGTTATGTGATCCAGGATTTGAATGGTTGTATCTTCCTGATGATTTAACTTTTTACTAGGTTTATGTCTATTTTAATGCTGTTCTAGTTTTAATGACTGATATTAGTAAAACTGTGCCTTTTTGTTTTGATTATATCTGCTGTTTGTCTTAATGTGCTCTTACTGTAACAGAAATACCCTAGGTTGGCTATAAATAGTAGAAAAATTATTTCCCTGTTCTGGAGCCTAGGAAAACCAAGATCAAGACACCAGCAGATTTGGTATCTGGTGAGGGCTCCTTCCTGCTTCCAAGATGGCACCTATTGCTATTCTCATTGGGTGGAAGAGCAGGAAATTCAGGCCACCCTCTGGTTTTTTTTTAATGGAAAAATAATAGGAGAATAACAACAGTTAATATATTTAGTATTGTTATTTTTAAGTAGTTATGAGGAGTATAAGAAATGGGCATAAAAAATTCTCCAAATGATATTAGCACAAATCTTCTCAATGAACTAAGAGAAACTAGTAGCACAACTATCTTTTTTCCCCTTTTCCCTTCCTTTCTTTCCCCTTTCCCTCATCATAGTTCCTTTTGAACAATTTCTTCCCATTTCACAATATCTATTGTACATTTTGGACTTTATTTACTCTTTCAGTTTCTCACACCAGGGGTACAATTGATGTTTGCATGTGAGTCTGATTTATTTCACTTATAAGTATGGTCTCAAATTGTATCCATTTACCTATAAAAGTCTCAAGTTTATCCCTCTTTATGGCTGAATAGTACTCTATTGTATAAAAAGACAACATCTTTTTTTTTTTTAATCCATTCCTTGGTTGATGGACATTAGGTTTGCTTCCAAGGTACAGCTATTACAAATTGTGTTGCTATAAACATCACTGTGGTATGATGTTTTTCATGCTTTTGGGAAGATACCTAGAAGAGGAATAGTTGGGTCTAATGGGGCCTCTAATCCTAGTTTTTTGAGGGATCTACACAGTGATTTCCACAATGGTTGTAAGACTCTACATTTCCACCAACAGTGGAGAAGGGTTTCTTTTTCCCCACAGCCCTGCCAGTGTTTGTTATTGGTTGATTTCCCGATGACAGCCATTCTTTCTGGGGTGAGATGGAATCTCAGTGTTGTTAATTTGCATCTCCCAAATGAGCAATCATGTTGAATTTTGTTTCATATATTTATTTGACATTTGTTTATTTGTTCTTCTGAGAAGTGTGTATTCGTCTCAGATGCCCATTTTTAGATTGGGTCTGTGAATTTGGGGGGCCTGATTTTTTTCAATGCTTTATATGTTCTAGATACAAGTCTTTTGTCTGAGGGACAATTGGCTAAAACTTTTCTGCACTGTGTGGGTTGTGTTTTCACTCTGTTGGTGATTTCTTTCTATATACAAAAGCTTTTTAATAAGATGAGATCCCAGTTGTTGATTCTTTGAAGTATTTCTTGTGCAGTCTGGGTTTTGTATACAAACTCTCTGCTACTCCTATGTCTTTAAGATTTCTACCTATTTTCTCTTCCCATAGATTGATGTTTCTGTTTTAATATTTATATCTTTGATCCATTTCAATTTTAGTTCAGTGCATGGTGGTAGACATGGGTCTAGTTTAAGTCTTTGGCATGCACAAAGCCAGTTTTTCCAGCGCCATTCATTAAGGAGGCTTTCTTCCAGTGAACACATTTGCAGTCCATCCTCTGGAGCCTGTTTTATAAAGGCATTAATCCCACTCACTGACATCCCTCAGGAACTAATCACTTCTGGAAAAGTCCTGCCTTTTGAAACCATCACCTTAGAATATCCTTTTGGCTTCAACTTCCCTGTGGTCTTACGTTTTATTTTATTCATTTGCTTATTTTTTATGGTGCTGGGGATCAAATCCGGGGCCTTGCACATGCTAGGCAAGCATTCTATCATTGATCTACAACCACAGCCCATGGCCTTTGCTTTATCATAAAAATATCATAAAGCTGAATTTTGAAACTCTCCAATATTCTTTAGTAGAGCATGGGTAGAGTTTGTTTCTGAACTGTTGTAGGACATTAGGGTTATAATGTAATTCTTGTGGCCATTTAGCCAGTAGCTCAAAGAATTATTTTATTTTCAATATTGTAAAAGCACCATTCTCCACCAGAAGTGCATATGGGTGCTTGTTAATGTTTCATAGAGAACCAGCAGGAAGGCAAAAGGGCTTATGGAAGGGCCCGTGAGCAACAGGGATTTTTATACAGCCATTTGGGAAAGGAGTATAGGACAGTACTACCAGGTTAGAGAGCAGCTCACTTTCTAGAGGGTCCTGATCTTAGCAGCTCTGGGATGGCCTCTCTGTCAGACCACAAAGTCCCCAAAACACCTCTGTTTGTCACTTGGGTGGCTGTGAGTTGTTAGCAACTTCATCAATTGAATATTGCTAAACAAAAATTAAAGAAAAGCAAAGACACCACCCCGGGGGACCAGATGGGGTCAAGCAGACTTACTAGTGAAGATTGGGAGGCCCAATATCAATCTTTTTAGAAGTCAGGTAATCATCATTCCATCTCTTGTTAAATTTGGAATGATGCTTTCTTTAGCCGTTGAACATCAAATGTAAAATTCTTGGCTCGAATGTGTAATGAGTAAAGGCAGTTGTAAAATCAATATTCATAGACAAGACAGTAAAGCATGGCTCTTTCAAATTTTATTTTATAATTCGGATAATAAACAGCAAATGTCAAGGAGATCGCACAAACCCTACACCCCCATGTGTCAAGACACAGGTCTACCCAGGCAGACATGCTCTTATTTTTCTCTATTTTCCTCCTTTAGGCACCCCTTACCTCATTTATTTTCTATTTTTCTTTCTTAATAATAAAAGCACAGAGTTGAGCTATTGGTTTTGATCCATAGAGTATTTGTTTCATTTTATTTCATTTTTCTCTTTCATTCTCAGTCCATCTTCCCATTCCCGTTCTTCCCAGGGCAACCTTTCTTTTAAAGTGTATCTTCTGGTTTTGCATGTTCCTAAGAAATGTGGCTTTTGTGTGCATTTTTCCTTGTAGATAAATGCTTCCTAATTCAGTTATAGAACTAGTTCTGTAACTCTTCTTGTCCTTTTATTTTTGTTCTTACAACATATTTAATAGAAACAGATGTGAAGATGACTTTGTGACACTATCATGAAACCTGGGATTCTGTTACCCAACATGAGGGAAGTGAAGGCCTTTGGTTGAAGGGCAGATAAAGAAGGGCTGGGACTAAGGCAAGGCACATGGGGTGGTCACAGGCTCCAGAGTGAGCATTGCCTTACATCTTGCACATGGTTCACCACCTTCCCCATGCTCGTACCGGTCCTGGGAAAATGACCTAGATCTCTGAGTCACTGCCTGGAGGCCATTCTGACTGTCACATTACCTGCAGAAGATACTGTGTACGAGAGAACAGGCCTTTCTTGTGCTAAGCCATGGAGGTTTGGAGCTGATTTGTTACTATTGCGTGGTTTATCCTACCCCATTACTACAGTGATAAAAAGGAGAGGAAAACAAAGAAAAAAGAGTGAGTGGAAAAACCAAAATAAGAGAGAGGCATTAGGGTAGCCTATCTGCAATCTCAGTAAATATGACTCGGTTAAACTAACCAAAAGTAACAGATATTCAGATGAACCAAAGGCCCCCCAAAATATTCAGTATTGGAGTTTGAAAATCAAGGCCTAGAGTGGATCAGGAGACAAGGTCCATCAGTAGGCTTTTTACAAGAAACACATTTAACCCGAAAGGGTGTTTATAGGCTGAAAGTCAAAGATGAGAAAATAATGCTCTATGTGACAGGGAACCAAAAAAAAAAAAAAAAAAAAAGTGGGGGTAGCTTGCCTATCACCTTCAGATTGGTTAGAAAGCCAAGACACTTTTATACAATGGGGAACTACTCAGCTAAAAAGAAAGAAAACCTTGAGGCTCTTGCAGGTAAAGGGATGCAACTTGAGATCATGCTCAGGGGTAAAAAGGTTCAGAGTCACAGGGGTGAATGGTGTTGCTTCCCTAGTATAAAAACTAAAGGAGTTAGTGGGATACAAAATGTACAATGCACATTTGAGTGAAAGTGAAATTTAGACAATTCTAAAAAGGGAAGGCAGTGCCATTGTTAATCTATTATTGTGATTTGGAACCCAGATTGTTTTCATTGTTCTGTTTAATTCTGTCTAATAGTTCTTCTGTTCAGTTTGTCTACCTGTATTAGATTTGATGGCATGGACAGCTATTCCAAAGATAGCAGGATATATTATGGTAACAATTTTTGATTTCCTATTAGCTTGATTTGAAGCCTTGTATTGCTTTCATTGTTTTGTTTTTGACTGATTTTATTCTATTCTGTTTTATTTGATAGTATCAAGTCTGATGGTACAGGCAACTACTTTGAAGACAATAAGATGCATTACGATACCCATTGTGGTTTTACTGTTATCTTCTTTTGAAGTCCTATAAAGTCTCCACTGTTTTGTTTTTATTGGTTTTGTTCTGTACTGTTTTGTTCGATTTTGTTATCCCTGATGATATGGGCAATTCTTTTGACGATAACAAGAGGTATTATGGTAGCCATTATTGATCTCCTTGTATTTTGTTTTTAAGTCATGTACCATGTTCATCCTTTTGTTTTGATGGTCTCTATTCTGCTTGGTCTCATTTGGTTTTATTCTCTTCAAAATTAAAAAACCAAAAGGAAAAAAAATCAAGGCCTGGAAAAACACACACCATACTTGGAAAATGTAAGCGAAAGAAAAGGAGAAAGAACAATATTACTGTCAGACAAAATACAATGCAAGGTGAGAAATAATAAAACAGGAATATTCACATTAATAAAACAGAATATGAATTGTGTTAGTGTTCCCACGGGCAAGATGAAGTATCTGACACACACAGCTTAGAATAGGAGAGGTTGAATTTGGCTAGTTTTTTCAGGAGATTTCAGTCCATGGCTGGCTGGCTCCAAGGCAGAAACATGGCGGGAAGGCATGGTGCCGAAAAGCTCCTCACTTCATGGTGGTCAGGGGGCAGAGTATGGGGCAAGAGTGCCAGTGCGAGGAAGTGCACCCACCTCTCACTGGTCTCTGCTTTGTAATGGCACATTTAGCTGTGGACCTCACTGGATGAATCCAATGGTGAGTGTACTGACCCAGTGGTCCAGTCAGCCATCTCTTCAGGAGTCTCTTCAGTCTGTCACATTAATATTGAGCCTATTCGGTTCCTGACAGCATATTGTCACAATATTAAACATGGAAATTCATCAATGTAGAAGTGACTGATAATTTTATAGCCATTGTGGGACATGATCGAGTCTTTTTCAGAAATAGAAATACAAAGTATAGCTAGTGTTTTGAATTAGAACTCATGAGGCATGATTTATCATTCTGCTTCCCAACACTGTGCCTGTTCCTTCTTTGCCTCTGGCCTTGTCCTGTCACTGACACCTTTTAGGTGAAACAGGGTCCTGTAGTCACTTCCAGATGTGGACAAGGTTTCAGATCCATAGAGACCAATGTCCCATCATCCGCCATCATCAAAATGCTGCATATTTGATGAGAGCTACATCATCTCTCTCCTTAAGCTGGCCCGTAGAGGTGGGAGGGTGGTGCTGTGTTTCTTTCCTCTCTTTCTGGTCTTGCATTTGTTCTTTTCATGATGGCTAATGGAGATGACTGAACCTGGCTGAATCTATGGAGCAGGAGGGTGGGAGAGGGTGAGAGAGTGGAGAAAAGAGGATTACAGAGATTTTTCTGTCCCTGCTCTCCCTGTGGGTCCTTCTGCAGTTCGCTCTTCTCCCTAGTGAGTGCCTCTTCTGGAAGGACACTGGCCTCGGCTGACGATGTCCTCCTGGGTCATGACCTCGTTGGTCCTTGCAGTGTCTCACTCTTCTATCAACTTCACTTCTGCCAAGGTCTCTTTGCCCTTGAGGCAGAGGTTTGGCCAGAATCTAAATGACCTCACAGTGCTGCTCACCTGCATCCGGGCCAGGAGAAACACGCTTACTTTGATTTGCTGAAACCCATCTGAGTAGCAGGCTGACCTCACAGGAGCTGAAAGTGCCACTGTCAGGGCAGCTGAGGGGCCACTGTGGCTTGCTTATTAGGTTTTTGGGTGTCTGAGTCAAAGATCCGTCTACAGTTAAAGGAACATGGATAAGAACTAAGCTTGTGTTAAACCACAGAGACTTCAGTGATTACTTGTTATCACAGCATTGCTTATTCTATATTAATTAATTCAGGTAAAAAAGGGGGAGTAAGGAACAAAGAATTAAAAAGTACAGTGAGTATGAAACAATAAGGTGAAGGTGCTGTTGAAAAACCCTTCTCCCCTGACTCGAGACAATGCACAAGTGATGTTTTCCTTCCCTCCTCCTCCTTGTGGGGACACCCACGAGTCACTGACTGACAGTGGGTGAAGCCCAGTAAGTTTCCCTAAATTCCCTCTGATTGCTATTCTCTTCATTGTGTTGTATATTTGTTATATAAGTGAGAGGTCCCCTGGGGAGTGGCTCAGGAATCACCTCAAGGGTTTATAGACATTATCTTGGACATCAACCTCTTTCTGCACAGAACACTTCTGATAGAACAGTCTCCTCACTTCACCCAGTTTTTTAACTCTCTGGGCACCAAGTAGATGTTCTTCAGTTCCATTCATTCTGACGGGAACTATCTGGAAGTAGAGCAGACTGTACTCTAAGAGTTCCTTTAAGAGTCTAGTCCCTCCAGAGGGCCTCTTCAGGGCCAGTGCTAAGCCCCAGGCCTTCCACACCTCCAGCTGACTGTGAACCAGCGCTTCCCGCCATTCCCTCCTTGGGTTCAGTAATTTGCTAGAATGGCTCACAAACCCAAGCGAAGAGGCATTTGGGTCAGGATATGGGGTGAGGGTGAAGAAGCCATGTTCTCTCACCACTCTCCCATCACCTCTGTGTGTCACCAAGCTTTGTCATTTACCGATTATTTTATGGCCGCTTCATTACTCAGCTGTGATCAATTAAACCAGCTGATGACAAACTCCATCTCCAGTCCTCCTCCTCTCCCTGGAGGTGGAGGTGGGGCTGAAAGTTCTACCTCTGATCATCTGGGTGGTTCCTCTGCCAACCAGATTCCACTGGAAGCTATCTAGTGACCCCAGCCCCTGGCTGATTGATAAGAATACAAAAGACACTTCTTACTTGGATAATTGCAGGATCTTAGAAACCAGGAACCAAAACCAGATGATAACAAAAGGTGTTCCTACCTCCCCTATCACTTAGGAAATTGTAAAGGTTTTACAATTTCCTAAGGAGCTCTGTGCTAAGAACCAGGTACAAGGACTAAATATTTATTTCTCTTTATGTCATATATAAAATATATAAATATATATTTCTCTTATCTCTCTCAGGTCATCTTGTGTTCCGGTATTTATTATATCTTAGAACTTCAGTGAAAGCTTCTAACTTCACATCTTAATATGTGAATAAGAAATAGTTAAGGCTAAATGGATTTAAATATCATCTCCTCCTAGTTTAACCAATATTCTCTATGCCTTTATGTCAATGAAAACTCAGACACTGTAAAAATAAACAGGACTCCAGGGAATTAGCTCAGCGGCACAGCGCCTGCCTGGCAAGCACAAGGTCCTGAGTTTGATTCCCATATGGAAAAAAAAAAATTATATATATATATATATATATATATATATATATATATATATATATGAAACAAGCCTTTCTTTAGAGTCCTAGGAATTGTGGTGTGAGAACACAGTGTAAATCAGTGTTCTGAACAAGCAGGAAGGTAAGAGTTAATATTGAGCAAACAGTGTTGCTTTATTACAAAGCAGTAAAAATTCTTTTGTGGGGAAAATTCAGTTGTAGTTGAGAACAGGTGCAGGGGCCACTGGAATGCCAAAAAAAAAAATGAGAAAAGAATGTATCTACTGAGTAAAATGTCCATAAAAACGAGAGTCCAATGACCTCTGTATGCACCTTGAGTCTTGGGGAAATGTAGCTGCTGAGTTAGCAGCAGTGAGAGCCGACCCAAGGTTGCCCTCCCAGCAGCAGGAGGAGTGAGTGCTGCACTGGTCGCCCTGGGCGGCCTCCTGGCTGCATTTTAAAAAATTCTTTCAATGTTGTTTGCTTCCTAATTTTTCTTTCATTGTGAAGCTCCAAGTTTAGGTTAATAGACAACTGTTCATAATACTGAGCAGTCAACAAAGATTAAATGTACATTCCTTAAAGATAATACGGAATGTTCATGAAAGCTGTCTTCTTGTTTGGCTACAAAGGAAACTGTGCTGTAATACAAATAGTAAAAGGCATACCACTGTGTTCAGGGAGCAGAATGCAAAATGTTAACAACAACAACAACAACAGTGATACGTAACTATATCCACCTCCTGTCTATGTTGAAAAATTATTCTTCAGGGTCCGCCAGCCTCAACTGCATACTGAGACCCCGTCTCAAAACAAACAAAAGAAATGGGTGGGCTCTGGGATGAGTTGATCGTCTCAATATTTCATAAGCTGTTCAGACACAGTTGTATGAGTTTGATGCTGAAAGGAGGCAGAGAGAGAGCAGCGTGGAACTGTGACCCCAGTTAAGTATTTGAAAACTGAATCTAGCAGCTTATAAATGACGTAATTTGGAAAAAAAGAAATAAATAAAGATGTTCTTGAACTGATAAAAAGAACCTACCAGAAATGATAGGAAATACGCAAAGTGTTCCCGGGACAGGCAGGGAACAAGGAGAGTAAGTTTGCCACAGTGGTAGCGGCTTAAGGAGGAACAGGAGGTAGCTAACTAAGATAAGGACAGAAATATCCAAGTGTTGATGAGAAGGGGACAAAACTGATTCTGTAAAAAATGCTATTTTTATGTGAAAAGCCAAACATCAATAAACAAACTATTAAAATGAGGAAAACAAACTCAGCAAGGCAGCTGGGGAAAGAGCTTCGAATCACAAATGAAGCGGTAGTGTTTGCTGTGTGACCAGCTGTCAGTGCCACACACTGCCTCACGTGCTCGCACACCTCATCTTTGGAACAGGTGATTTGCGCAGACAGGTGTAGGTGGGAGGAACAGGAAATGAACCTGAGTATTACTTGTGGAGTTTTTTTCTATCCTAAATAATTCAAGTAACCACGGCAATAAAAACCCCCAAAACCCTGATCCTGGAGGCAGAAACGATGAAATGCACACCAGATTCCTACTCTTTCTTCCACTGTCTTGTCTGTCGACCTGTGAGTGGCTGCTCAGCAGTGCACCCACAGGTCCCCACCGTCTGTGTGGCACCATGCGATTAATTTTGCAGATGAAGTCAAGCAGGATGGATGTACGATGCTTCTCGTTCAAAGAGGTGAATGATAGTGTATCTTTTCCATTATCAAAGAGTATTGTGAGACAATACTTAAGAGTATCATAAACATCTCAGTTACTTTTCTCTTGTTACTGAGACAAAATACTTGACACCCAAAGTTATAAAGGTTTATTTAGCTTACAGTTTGTAGAAGTTTCAGTCTGTAATCAGTTGGCTCCAAGGCAGGGTGGCACATGGCAGAAGGGAAACAGTTATGGTGGGCAGAAAGTAGCAAAGCAGCAAGGGACTTGAATAGTGTCTTTCGGCTCCTTTTATCTTATCCAGGCTATTCAGGGCAGGTAGCACTCACACTCTTAATCCTAGCACCCTTGAGCCTAGCATTTTTAATTCCAGCACCATATAATCCAGCCACATCTGAAAAAAGCCTCACCTATGACCACATGAGGCTTTGAAATAAAACCTGCAAGGAAAAGTTTCACTTCTGTATGTATCTATCTATGCTTATAAGTGCAGAGAAAAATTTACAGGAGAATCAACAAGACACTAAAGGCAGAAGGGTCTAAGTGTGGGGAGATGGAACTGGGGGCATTGGGGATGTTTTTTCCTTGGTATTGTTTGAATCTTTCATAATGAAAGTGTACTTGTGTGTTCAGGATTGTGTGTTGACAAATTAAAGCAAAAAAAGATGTAAACACTAAAGTTTCAATTTAAGATATTTCTACTTGAGTGGTTTTGGTGGAAGTTGGTTTTTTGACACCTCTCTCTTAAAGACCATCAGCCTGAGGAGTGAATTAGTGGCTATTAGAGACCATGTAGTCTAAGCCACAATTCAACTACTTCTGTGTTTTCTCTGGTTTATACTTTTTTTTTTTTAAAATCAAAACCACAGTAAATGCTTGCTTTGGCAGCAAATTGCCAAAGCGATGCTTGCTTTGGCAGCAAATTCTCTGTGAAGACAGAGAAGATTAGCATGGGTCTCCAAGGAAGAATCGAATACATTAAATATTCCATATATTTGTTAAAATATTTTATGGATTCAAGATCTACATGTTAAAAAAGAAACACTTTATCTGCTGAAGATGAACCGGTAAAACTCTTGAAGACATAGGCATAGGCAAGGACTTTCTGAACAGAACCCCAGTGGCACAAGAAATAATACTGAGAATCAACATGTTGGATCACACCAAATTAAAAAGATTCTGCGCACCAATAAAACCCAAACAAATAAACAAAACAAAACAAAAACACCCAACAGAATGCAGAGACTACTTAAAGAATATAAAAACGTTTTTGTAGGCCATTCCTCAGAGGAATGGCATCTAGAATAGATAAAGAACTCACGACCCCTTCCCCAATAAAAGATCTGACAAAAATGGGCAAACAAAATGAATAAACACTTCTCAGAAGCAGTACAGATGGCCACTAAATACTTAAAAAAATGTTCAGCATCACTGTCCACTGAAGAAATGTACATTGTAACAACACTGGGGTGTCCTTTTGCTTCATAAAGAATAGTTATCATCAAAAAACCAGAAAACAGCAAATGATGGCAAAAATGTGGGAAAAAAGGAATCCTTGTACAGAAAGGAATGTAAACTAGTAGTGTTGGTAGGAATGTGAACTAGTACAGTCACTATAGAAATCAGGAGGGGGGGTCCTCAAAAAGCTAGACATAGAAATTCCATTTGACCCAGCTATTTCCCTTTTGACAGCTTCCCTGAAAGAGTTAAAGTCATCACATTACAGTGATATTTGCCTATCCATATTTACAGCAGTATAATTTGTAATAGCTAAATCTTGGAAACAGCCTATATGCCCATCAGCAACTGAATGGGTAGGAAACATTGTATTTATATGCAAGGGAATGCTTCTGTGCCATAAAGGATGAGCTTGAGACGTTTGTAGGTAAATGGATGCATTTCAGGATCATCATGTTAAATGAAATAAATCAGATGTGCAAGTTGAAATGTCACATGGTTTCTTTTACAGGAGAAACACAAAGTACAAATAAAGAGCAAAATGAGGTTGATAATAGGAAATAGGGAATGAGAATAAGAGAGGGAAGGGGCAGAAAAGGAAGGGGAAAGGGATTTTTCAAAAAGGGAGAATTGGAGAGAAAACGGAAATAGAGCTTTTGTAAGTGAGAAGGGGACCCAGCATTGAGGGAGCAGGAAGGGATGGGAGGGGAAAGGGCCAGCAAACACGTTCCCTGCGTGTACCAGCTCCCCACAATAGATGTGCTGCGAGTGTGCACTGATAAAACTTAAAAACAAAAAAGATTAGTTCCTTTTATGTTATGTGTCTTTAGCCACAGCTAAAAAGCTAACAATGGAAGTCGTTTGACTAAACCTGGAGAGAAAGACTACAATAAACTGGGGTCTTTGTCATTAACTCAGATGTCACCAACCTGTTTAAATGAATATTGATTTTTGTTGTTGTTGTTGTTGGACAAAGTTTTAACTTTTCTCATTGGTAAGACCTATTTTACGGTTTCCTGTGACCACGTGTGACCCCGGCACAGCACACCTACAGGAGCCCCAGGACTCACTCTCACTCCGGCAGGCCTTATTAATGTGTGATCCTTACACTCTTGCTGATGCCTGGGAAGCACCTGGCTTTTCACACCGGACCCCCAGTTCCATTAACCCTTTCCTGCCAGAGACAAAAGAGGAACGTTCCCATGTTGGGTGATTTGCCAGAAGAATGTTTTGGTGAATAGCAAGCAGCTCAGGTACTGCTGCAGAAATACTATTTCTACCCCAGGGGCAGCGGTAGACCTTGCTGCCTACGGCTGTTCCTCCCTCCTGAGAGGGACTGATCCAGGCCTCTGCAGACACCAAAGTCCACAGGTGCCCAAGTCCCTCATGTAAGATGGCACGGTGCTCTGCCTGTCATCTGTGTCATCCTTCTGTACATTTTAAATCATTCCAAGTTACTTATAATACCTAATATGATGGGAATGCCTTGCAGATAGCCTTACACTACATTGTTTAGGGCAAAATGACAAGACACAAAAACCCTGCTGTACCTGTTCAGTAGAGATACCCCTCTTCCCCGATATTTCCAATCTGTGGCTTGGTTGAATCTGCGGATGTGGAGCCATGGGACTGGAGGGCTGACTGTATGTAGTATGAAGTCTGTAATATTTTGATATGGACACAGTAAATTCCATGTGTTTTGGATAAGGGGCTTTCAGATCATGGGTGTGTAAAGAAAAGTACCTGGAATAGTTCCTGGGACATAGTAAACACTCATGCACTAATGCTTATTATGCTGTCACCTGTAAGTCCCTTGTGGCTATTTTGTTCATATCTCAGCAAACTTTGTGCTGTTCTGCTTGGTGCCAGCCCTGGTGGAGCAGGCACTTTACCCTCCAACTGAGCATGGCAACCAGAGACTCATTTATTCACCTGTCTCCTCGTCTGTGTAACTTTTCATCTGTAACTTTGGTTTTCTCTGCTCTTACCCTCAGCTAGCAAGACAAGGACTCAACGTTGTACTTATCAGCCGGACGCTGGAAAAACTCCAGACTGTTGCTGCTGAGATTGGTGAGTTCTCTCCATCCTGTCTCAAGTGAGGGAGCTGTTCATGGAGCCACCAGCCCACCGGCCCCTGTCCTCATTTGTCATCCCCGCTCTGCTGTTGGGAGCCTGGGATGCCACCTATCCCCAGAGCAGCCTGGTTTACAAACTGAAGGTTCAAGGTGCTGGCTTTAGCCTGCCACAGATCCTGTGGGCTGCAGTTTTAGGGCAGGAAGAGGTGCAGGCACAAACAGGCCCACTTCCTCCTTTGATCCAGCACTCATGTCCTTAGATTAGAATCAACCCTGCTCATTGTGAGACACGCCCCCCCCCCCCAGCTACCTGGCAACTTCTACTCCTTTCCAAAGCAGAATTTGTGTGTGGGTCTTCACTTCCCTGTGTCTGTGCTCTGCTACCTGCAGGAGGGTGAAGGATAGTGCTTACTGGTGGTCATCAGATTTTAAAAACAGAACTGGTCTAGAGCCACCATGTATGGTCACAGAGGCTGCCGAGGTTGTATGCATAAAGCTCTAAGAAGCAGCTTTCATGCTGTAATGTTTTATTATGACTGTTTGCTCGGAAGCATTCTTAGTTAACATTGACCCTCTCTTTTTGGATATTTAAAGTTTAATAATTATTAATGATTAGTAGGTAGTTTTTACCTCAAAGGGACAAGTGATCATGAAGTCTCCAGAAGACCATCGCAGACCTTCTGGGGTCAGCCTTACTGCCCCGGGGAGATGTGAGGCAGAGAAGGATGTGGGAGAGGTGGGGTCACACCACGGCAGCTCCGCGTACCCTTGATTTTATTCTGTCTGGATATGTGAAGGGTCACTAGTGAGACCAAGACGTTCTTGAATATTTTTCTTACCACGCTAACCTGTGCTTTTCTTCAATCACCCTCGTGAGAACTAAGTCGTGTTTTTGCTTTCAAAGCATTCCGCACTCCTAAATCATGCCTCGAGACTGCTTGATGCAGAAATACTGGGTCTGACTGTAAAGCGAAAGCAGTGCACCAAGAAATTGGTAAACTCTGCTCTTATATCTGCTGGAAAATTCCTGCCTGAGCACTGTAACAAGCTGGCAGAAAGAGCAGTGGATTTGGAGTGAGAAGAGAGTGGGTGCTTTGGGCCAGTTTAGTGGGCGTCTCTGAGGCTTAGTTTTCTTGTCCAGGAAAATGGGAATGATGTTTTCTACTTCACAAGGTTGTCGGGAGGACTAAGACATGTGAGCGTGAATGTCTCCTGTGTCAATGCTGGGCAGACACTCGGATGGCTGTGTCTGTGGCCTTACTGAGCACAGGCAGTGGCAGACCTGCTTTTCCACCCTGGGGCCCAGGATCTCCTGAACATGTGCAGAAGACCCGACACATGGCTGGGTCTCTTCAGTGGGTCCGTGATGGAGATCAGAATTTGCATTTCCAACAAGTTTCCCTGTGGTACTGTGGTTTCCACTTTGGGAACCACTGCATTAAATCTGTTTTAATGCAAATACTTCTCACTCTAGTAACTGGCAAATACAAGGTAGTAGTAAGTAGTACAGTTGGCATCGGGGAACCTCATGGTCCAGGGGAGATTTCTACCACCGTTCATCAATAAATACCTGTTTTCTCTAATGTAGTGTGGACTACAGGGAGAAGTGTAAAGATTATACAAGCAGATTTTACCAAAGATGACATCTATGAATATATTAAAGAAAACCTTAAAGGCTTAGAAATTGGAGTCTTAGGTAAGTAAATTGCAAAATACTAAGTCTGCTGTAATATAGCATTGAAATAAATATCTTAGTGATACTTGATCATTCCATGATAGCTTAATTTTAATCCCTGATGGTATTTTAAATTATAGCATTATATTGATTATTAAAACTCAACTCAAAGAGGGATGATAGGATTAAAAAATTATATATGGTTTTGGAATGTATTAAATATATATTTCAACCTTCCAAATGATATTTTATAATATTAAAGTGAATTATTTGTCACAGAACTGGTATTGACCATTTGGCAGGAAGAGTGATCCTAGAAACTGATCTGAAGAATTAGTTTAGCAAACCAGCATTTCTTTCACTGATCCACAAAATGGAAAGTCAGTATTGTGATTTGAGAATTGAAATTTCTTACTCAGGAAAAAAGATAATATTCCTGTAATGATCTGTAGACAAGGTATTTTACAACCACATGCACTGGATGCTGTATTGTACATAGGAGAAAATAAGATTTATTTCTAAACTTCTTGCTGAATTAAAAACATTACATAGTTACAAATAAAAATGTAAAACATATCATTGTAGAAAAATTTGAGAGAACAGACACATAAAAGAAACACAAATTTCTTAAAATCTTCAAAATTGGAGATAGCATTTTTACATATATACACACATTTTCAAAAAATGGAATTATATGTACTTACTGTTTTATACTTAAAAACTGATATCAAACATTTTCCTGTATCTTTAAAATTCCAAGCAGCTGTAGTTTTTTACTGTATGACCACATGGAATGTTGTAGTAAGTGAGTTTCCTAGTTTTGGAAACTTATTTTTTTCCCATCTCATTTCCTTACTGTTATTGGATCACTATCTTGTGTATAAATAAATCTTTTGCGCGTGCCTCTTTAGGAAAATTTCCTACCTGGTCTTCTGATGCATTTTTGTTTTGCTCCTTTCCATCAGTCAACAATGTTGGAATGCTTGCAGACCGTGTCCCGAGCCATTTCCTTACCACACCGGACAGAATCCAGGTGGGCCTGGGCTCTTCTGTGTGTGTTTCGTCCAGCACGGGTCTGGCCCCTGGGATCGCGTGACTGCTGGGGCTGGGGAAGGAGTCATGGGAAGCACATTCCCTATTGCATGGTGAATATCTTGAGATCTCTTTTTAGTTTCACCTTAGTATTTGATGTCACAGTCTAGAGACACCTTTTCCGGACTATCTCCTGAATGAGGACATCTTCCCTCTTCTCTGCACATCAAAATTTTCCTGTCCATTGTCTCATTTTTGAGGCTCTGCACCCTGATTGATAGAAGGGTGATTCTTCTCAATGAATTCATAGCTATGGGTATACAGAGGAGCAACCCAGCTTTTTGGCTTTGCCTGTCTTTCTAAGCAAACAAGATTTATTTAACTTTTTTTGTGAGGGAGAAACAGGTGTCCCCAGCATCTAGGGGGTACTAGTTCTAGGACTCCTGTTAATACCTAAATCCTTGGGTGCTCAAGTCCCATAGATAAAATGCATAGAACTTGGGCACATCTTCCTGTATACTTTAGATCACCTCCAGGTTACCTGTGATACCTAATATAAGACAAATGCCTTGCAAATAGTTGTTTTACTGTATTGTTTAGAGAATAATGACAAAATCCCTGTATATTTCCAGTACAGAGGCAATTAAAGAAATAAATTTTGATCCATGAATAGCTGATTGGACCCATGCATATGGAGCTTGCAGTATGGAGGGCTGGATATACGTAACAGAGACCTGAGTGGAAGGGGTCGTGGATTCAGCCCACTTTGCTCAGACTTACGGCTGGCACTGCCGGCCATGAGCAAAGTTTTCGAGAATGTAACAGTTCCCAGAAGCCCTTTCATCATCCTTTATCAGGGCCCTGTCTTTTGAAGCCAGGGGTTCTGCCACTCAGAATGGGTACTGGAATTTCTCTCTTCAACCCCACAGCTGTCCCAGGGCCCTTTTTAGTCTGGGATCTCTCTTTATTTTCACCTTAGTATTTGATGTCACAGTCAAGAGACACCTTTTCTGGACTATCTCCTGAATGAAGACATCTTCCCTCTTCTCTGCACATCAAAGTGCTCCTGTCCATCCTGTGCTGGGAGGCTGGGATGCTGCTTCACACCCTCACCCGACTCCTCTCTGGACCGCATGTCAACCCTGTTGCCTCTGCTCTCCTCACTCCCTGTTTCTGGCACAAGTCTGTGCCTCTCTGTTTGTCTTGGGAGAGTCGAGTAGTTCTATTTATTTTTGTGACTGTCCTATATAACCCAGAACCTCCAATCTTCTATCGTACAACCTCTCATTTTCTACCTTCTGTGCTATTGTCTCTTAGGCCCACATAGGCTATCCCTTCTCCCTCTTGGTGAAAACTGACTATGGGTGCTCCTCAGCTGAGAAGGGGTTTATTCCAGTAAGCCCATCACGAGGTTAGAATAAATGCCCAAAACGCACTTAACGCACTTAGCCTGCTCCCACCTGGTGCAGCAGGACACTGTACACTGTGGCATGTCAGTCCTGCCCCTCCTGGCCAGGGGCTGACTGGGGCCGCACCTTGTTTCTGGGGTCCAGCACTGAGAAGCAGGTGTCACCTCACACATCACTGGCCCAGGAAGAGACCCAAATTCCACATTCCAGGCACGACTTCTACTGTGCGCACATTGCAGTTACACTATCACGACATCAAGCCATCGCAAGTCAGGCACCATCTATATCTTCCTTTAAAAAATTGATTCTACTCCCCCTACACGTTCCAGGAAGCTTGTGATTGACTTACATGCAAGGTCACATGTCTGTAGAACCACAGAACGAATCTATATGTTTTCCAGTTCTAGTGCATCCCTGCTAAAAATCAATCAGGAGACTGATTTGCAGACTGAGTGAGAGATGGAACCAGCCGGCCACGAGCTTTGGCCCACTTTATGGATCTTTGCCACTGAATAGTTCCCAAGACAGTTTCTCTAACAATCTGATGCTTGGTTGTGATTATTTATTACAGAGCCTCATCCATTGCAACATCACTTCAGTAATCAAGGTATGTTAATCTATGTGTTAAATGTACGAAAATGCAGTCGTTGTTAGAATATGTCAGCTCAAGAGAACTGCCCCCGTCCCAGGGAAAGAGAGATCTTTGAAACTGAGCCACTCTTCACTGAGAAGCCATGTCATGGCCTTTTGACTATTTTATTCTGTTTTTACCAAGAAAACACAGTGACGAATTCATTCTATGATCTGAATCTACTTCTGTGTTCTGTTTTGTTACATGTTAGGCCAGACAATGCCAAAATATGTTCAGGATTCCAAGGCAGTTTTAAACATTTAATACCCTCCTCTAATTTTAGTCTCTGTAAATAGATGAAAGTCCACTCTGGGAGGAAGAATGGCAGGAGGCATGGCTTGGGCTTTCTGGACCTTTCATTATTCAAAAAGTACTTGCTTATTTGAAAGCTTTAACCATGGTTTTGCCTTTCATTGTTTTAGTTACTTGTGATCAATCATGGTCCCAAAATATTACATGGGAAATTCTATGTTTTAAGAGTGAGAGAGAGAGGAGGGAGAGGAGAGAGAGTGAAACAAAAGAGAGAGAGATCACATTAGAATAATATATTACACTATATTATTATCATTGTTTCATTGTATTATTGTCCATTATTAATCCGCTAGTAGCCTAATATATCAGATAAAATTTCCTGTAGGTGTGTGGGAGTAGGACAGAGCACAGGGTCCATAGAACTCGATACTGTTCTTGATTTCAGGCATCCATTGAGAGTCTGAGAATGCACCTCCCTCAGATACATGGGGAATACTGCATTCTGAACCCGTCTCAGCTACCAAGTACAGTAACTGGACAGCACTGGGCAGGTTAGCTAGCTCCCCTGAACTTCGTGAATGTTGGACCCAACCATGTCTTAGGTACATTCAGGATTCTGGTTCTTTGATTGAGATCAGATGAGCAGTCACTTATAGTGTGACTTCAAGGCTATTCTATGTTGTGCCTTTGCCTGAATAAGGAAAAAGGCAGATTCTTTGGACAGGCAGTCTAGAAAACTGTGCCACTTAGGAATAGAGCCAGCCAAGGCCACGCAACTTAGTTAGTAGCTATTGCTTCTGGGTGAACACGATGCTTCTCCTTCCTTTGAGGGACTCAAGCCCTCTGTCTCCACCATGGTTTATAGCTAGTGAGTGAGCCCTGCACTTCCTGCCTGTACTTGCTTCATAGCTGACCACTTTGCTCAGGTCACAAAGCCCACAATCATATGTGGCCGCTCTGGGAGCTGCAGTGGAGCTACGGAGCCGGGTAAAGTGAGAGCCCTGATTCCGAGGAGCTGGAACCGTTGTTAGAGAGTGGGAGAGACTCAGCTGCACTGGTCTGAATCGCCTGGTAGGGGGGAGGGCTGGCTTCTCCAAGGGAAACCAGATCCCTGTCAATGAAGGACAGGGGCGCTGTAAGCTACACAGAACAAAAAAATTATTTTCAGGTGGGAAAGTCGGGCTGCCAACAATTATCTTCACCACTGGTTTTTTTCTGTAAGCGGGCTGGTATTTTACAGTTTCCTGCTTGGTTATTATTGAGTAAACACATTATTTTTTCTGCTTTTTAAAGCTCCCAGCTGATGTAATGTTAAGTTTTATGTGTCCAACTGTTGTCTGTAGCTTTACCACTAAACTCTTTCATATTATATTACACATTGATCTTTCCGTCTTGGGCTGTTTGATCATATAGTTTTCCCTAAATGGGTTTGACAGCCCTCTGATGCCTTTAGCAGAGAAATGCTTTGATTTGTCAAAAAAAAAAAAAACTGTTTTGTTTGTTGATAGATATTGAGTTCCCTAAGTAATAAAGAAAAGAAAGGAAAGATTAGCTTCTAAATATGCCCTGCCCTAATGAGCTCTGCTGGCTGGCAGCGCGACTGGTGTCACTGAGGTACTTACAGATGCCAGCTGGAAATAGTCAAGTCCTCTGTGAAGGGCAGAGATGGGAGAATGAGTTTGAGGGCCACAGAAAGTTGGGATGAGACTAAACACAGGGCCACCTGTCCAGCATCATCTCTTAATTGGGATGGTGCACCCCGCAAGGCTCTCCCCAGGAGGGGGAGACTTTAGGATGAGCTGGTATCTCCCCAGGACTCCAAGAATGTCCCCAGGGGAGCTGGAGAGGCAGGGACAGGTCAGGGAGATACAATCTGGTTCTTCGTCCTTCTCTTCCTCCCTCCACACCCTCGGTGTCAGAGGCAGGGTGGAAGGTTCTCGAGAGGCCAACCCCAACCCCCCAGAACTAGCATGATCTGGGGGCGAGGAGCCAGGCCTGGCGGTGACAGCAGTGGTGGTAATGAGTAGTGAGAAGCTGCTGCAGGGGCTCTGGACAGGGCAGGGGAAAGGGGCACTGTGTTTCTGCTGTCCTCCTTCCATTTGGACCCTTCCCATCGCAAACCTGCCCCTAGGTCGAGCCCTGGCTCCAGTCCAGTGTGTGTTAGACACATTTCAGTCCATGAAACTGCCTCTTTCTCAATTCTTATAATGTGTGCCTTGTGATGTTTTGGTGAAAAGCTCTCTAAATAGAGTATTTAGCTTACAGAACTGACACCCTCGGGAATGGCAGGTTTGGAAGGGATGGGACATTGCAATGCATCTGTAATTCCAAGGGACAGGAGTAGCTATGTGTCCTGCCCCCAGAGCTATGTCCGGGTCACCTGGCAGGCTAAGTGTGCTGCCACTGTTGAAATGAAGAGATGCATCTGGGATGCACCTAGATGCTTCAGTAGGTCTTCTGCTGGTTCCAGTTCCAGCCGGTCAAGGAGGGATATGCTGGCCAGCCTGCTTTTGCCTGTCATTCAAAATAGACAATGTGCTGGGAATCACTCTCTTCATTCCACAGCCCTAAGCCACCTCCCACAACTTCACAATGGCCTCCTTTACCAGGAAGACTTTAAGGGGAATAAACTAGAAGCCTATAAATAATGTGCTGTTTGTCAAATTGCCTCCTGGGGTTCCAGCCCTACTGTTTGGTTGCCAGAGTGACCTCTCATGAGTGCTGGCAATTTTCAAGGTCACCTGAGGAGGTTCAGCTCTCCCTCAGCCTCCTCCAGTATGTCCTTCCCCCAGGGCCACTTATTGCTCCTTGGTGCTGGGCCAGGGCTTAACTTTGGCCTTCTCTTACAGATGACACAGGTGGTCCTGAGACACATGGAATCAAGGTAAGAGCTGTCTTTGAAAGTCTTGAGCAACATGGCCTTCTGCCCTGTCAGTCAGCTAACTAGGGGACTCCTGGGGGACAGGGTCTCTCCAGCTGCTGCTTCCACAGAGATAAGAGCCAGCGTGAAAGTACGTGGAGCCTGTCGGGGAGAAAACATACTGTTCTGGCCCAGGCCAGCTCTTCAAACAGATTCATGTATTTGAAGGTCAAGGGGAACACACATTGGAAGGAAGAAGAAATGAGCAGTTTCAGCACATATTGGCTTACAGAAAATTAACTCATGAGCATAAAAGAAGCCAGTTGGCCAGAGACCAAGACCATATCTTTGTTATGAATTTTAGCCTTTGTCAGGATGAATGGTTCAACCAATCAGTCTCTTCATTTATTTCATGTTTATGTATACCACCTTATTACAGTCTGAGTGGAGGAACTGGTTTTTCTCAGGTGGTTGTCATTAAAAACAAATGGTTAATAGTCTTAGCTTCTCTAGGGTAACGAAGGGCTTGGCTTTGGTTTGCATTTGCAGTTCCTCACCCCTGCTCTCCCCTCCAAATATCTAACTGGGAAGTATTAAAGAGGCTGTATTTCAAAAAGATGAGGAAGGCCCCCCAGGACTTGTCTGTGTGAGCCATTGATGGACAATCAAATTCCACCCAAGACCGGGACATCTGTCCTGCTGTGGGGCATCTTTGTGTGCCTGAAGGGACAAGCAGCTTATGTAATACAGGAGGACCCCTTCCCCTGGAATCTAGTCTGGCCTGAGTTGGCATCTGTATTTTGGTAGGGAGACTTTTCTCCTAGCAGAATCTGTATTCTGATGAGAAGACCTTTGTCCTAGCAGAGCCTCTGTTTCCAGGAACAAGCCCTCAATGTCAAATGCTTGCCAGCAACACCACTGTGCAGTGTGCTCCTGGAGAACTTAGGGAGGTTCCCTGACAGTTCTGGACACAGAGCACTTAGAACTGTGGACGCCTAGAGAGAGCAGAGTGTGAGGACATTCACGAGTCCCTTTGGCGGCTTTCTGCCCAAGGCGGGATCAGGCAGCAAAGCGACGGAGACCTGGTTTCTTTGCTTTTTAGGGAGAGAGGTCTTGTCTTGAACATTTCTTCAGGGGCGGCCCTCCGTCCTTGGCCTCTGTTCGCTCTGTACTCAGCTTCCAAGGTGAGTGACACATCACTGTGTTCCTTCCTTCTTTGTCTTGTTTCTCCTGGGCAGCGTGTGCCTTTGGACCACAGCGCAAGTTGATGGACAGGCTGGCCTCGAGGCAATCTTGTGAGGCAGAGCTGGCTAATGGAGGGTCTGGATGCAAGTTAGAAAAAGCTGCCCATTGGGCAGCACAACTCCAGCCCAGACACTTCTGGCTGAGGGCCCTTGCTCTTTTCCTGTTCGCTCACAAGTGGTCCTGTGGCTTCCTGGAGGTCCTAGAGGTCCTGGAGGCCTAGCCTGCCCCCCCATGCCTCATCATAAAAACAGTCTGAGGGACAGCAGGACCTCATCAGGAACTGCTTCCTTGTAGGCTAACCTGCACGCAGTGGCCCTGGGCATGCATTTATTTTAAGATTATGTTCCTGCTGATCCAGGATGCTCTGCCTCGACTGGGGAACAAGGACAAATTGCTGTCTTTTCCCTACTTTCTCATCCCCTTCCTGCCTGGATGAAGGTATAACTGACAAGTGTACAGCCTGATGCTCTGATAGGTGTATACTTTGTGGAAGGTTTAAAGCAAGCTACTTAACATAACCTCTGACCTTGCATTTTTATTTTTTGTGCCAAAAACATTTTTTTTTTTTTAAAAAAAAAACCGGTACCAGGGATTGAACTCACGACCATGTGTTTGCAAGGCAGGTGCTTATGCCGCTGAGCTAAATCCCTAGCCCATGGCAAAAACATTTAAGATCTATACTCTCAGCAACTTCCAAGCATATAATACGCAGTCACCATGCTGGACAGTAGCTCTCCAGAACGTCTCCCTCCTGCATAACTGGAACTCTGTTCTCTGACCCATGCCGCCCCCAAGCCCACCACGTCTCTGTGGTGCCCTTGGAAATCTGAGTCAGGCGGCTCTGGGACCTGAGGTGCTTCTCTGTCTCACTCTAGGCTTTCGTGCGCACGTTTTCCCAGGCGCTGCAAGTGGAGTATAGAGAGAAAGGGATCATTATCCAGGTGAGACGGGCAGGTGTGGGTCCTTGCAGATGGGAACTTGGGGCATCACGGACATGTGCCACCGCCTCCTGCAGGACTGGTTGTGCGTGTCCATCCCGTGGAGAGACGAGCCGGGTGGTGATCGGTGGGTTCTGGGGTGTTGCCCTGGCAGCTGCAGCCACCGCACGCAGTCCTATGTTTTCTGCTGCCCTCACTTGGGCCTTGGTTCTGAGAGAGGAAATGGGCAGAGATGTGGGTGACCCGCTGTGCTGCAGACCCTCTTGCTACCCATGGTGCCACTGCATGGCCCTGTGCTGCCCTAGCCTTCCCTGGGCAGTGGCCCGCTGGCCCTGGCTGAGCAGAAGGAGGGAGGGAAGGAGGGACGGAGGGAGGAAGCGGGAGGGGGAAGGGGTGGGGGCTGGAGCATCTCTGGTCCCCCGTTCAAAGTCTTTCTTTATACACTGGGATCTTGTCTGGCTGTCTTTTCCTCTCTGACCCAGATACAGAAGATGGGCCTATGTGGGAGGAGTTGCAGGAAGGGAACAAAAGAAAGCTGGCCCTTGGTTTGTGTTGGAATAGGGGAGCACAGGGGCCTTCCCTAGGGGGCCGTGGCTCTGTGACCCCTACATCCTGGTTCTTGGGCAGTGAGGGCAGGGATGCTCTGTGCAGAGATCCCCTGGCCCCACCTGGACAGACCTGGGTTACCTGTCTGTGACATCCTGAGTGTCAGTGATTTATATGTGCGGGTTCAGCCACAAAGAGCTCTACAGTGTCTGGAATCCGGAATTAGCTGGATACAGAAGAGTTGTACTGTATGGTTTTGTTTTTGTTGTCTGTTTATGGTATGCAATTAGCTGGGGATGTAGCTCAGTGGCATAGCACCTGCCCTGGGGCCTTGAAGCTGTTTCTCTAGAAGTTTGAGAAACTTACCTTTCAGAAGTTAACTGGCCTTTAAAAGACACATAATTGGCACTCAGGAATATTTGTTACACGAATGAAGATGTGTGTATCGTAAACTTGGGTTCGATTTCATCTCTGCTTTGCCATTTATCATCTGAGTCTTCCTGGACAGCACACTTAAACTCTGTGAGCCTCAGTTTCCCCATTTCTCCCTCCTTCTAATGAGACCTAATGACTACTATATTAGTATATACATTTAAACCATATCTATTGAATTCCTATCTTGTACATTAAGAATTCTCACTGTAAAAATCTGAAAATTATGATTGAGAATGCTTCTAATATTTCTCAAGGAGCAACCCTTTGGGATCCTTGGAAGAAAAGTGTTAGTTACATTAATCACAGCATTGATTTCCCTAAGAACCAATGCAGCTGGATTGATCCGATTAAACTATAAAACAATGTGATTTCAAATGCGATGTGAAGGAAAATAAAACAAAACTAGCTTGGATATTTTTTGTCTTTCTAAAGAAGTCAGGTTGTCTGTGTTTGAGAAAATAATAATAAAACCGGATGAAGAATCCTCATGCCAGGCGATGGTGCAGTTAGAGCACGGGTAGCAACAGTGCTGGATTTTCAGGGTACAACATATGGTTGTTTATTTTTCTTGCCACAACAGAAGAAATTATGAAGTTTGGGTCACTCAGTACCTAACTGGAGGGGAGACAGTGGGAATCTGAGGTGCTTAAATTGCCCCACTTTTGGTTATATAAATTAGAAGCAGTCTTCTAAAACAGGGTGGAGTGCAGAGCATCAAGTTAAATTTAGATGTCAGACAAATTTTTAGCAAATGCACATCCCGTACAATACTTAGGACGTAATTAATTATGTCTGAATTTCATCTCTAATTGAGGGTCCTCTCTTTGTATTCGCTGGTCGAGCTCCTGTCATCTCAGGCACCTGTGTGTGCCGGTGGCTGGGGTATCGGAGTCCCTGATTCAGTGTGGCTGAGGTTGCATCTTGAGAAATGGAACTTTCTGGTCCCAACCTCTGTGCCATTTCTGGTAACAAGGATCCCAGTCAGTGTTACAGGAAGAAAAGAGTAGGCAGATGGGGGGATGGCTGAATGGGTGCTGATTTCTCAGCTCTTCCCTTCTCTGTGCCATGGTCTATGTTTTTCATTGTAGGTACTCACACCATTTGCTGTTTCCACCACCATGACAAATCATCGAGACACCAGCATGATGACCAAAAGTGCTGAAGGATTTGTGAAAGAATCACTGAATTATGTCATGGCGGGAGACGAAGCCTGTGGATCCCTTGCCCACGAAATCCTGGTAATCCTAACTTCTTTTTTTGTAGAGAATGGGCAGGGTGAGCGGGCAGCCCAGGGCAAGGTTGCTAGCTTTTTCTCGCTTTGGGAGCCCTCTGTGGCTTTCTCTCACGGCAAGCGTGCGAGGCGAAGGGCATGCTGTCCAGGCTCGATGCAGCCGGGGAGAAGGAGTAGCGGCTAAGCCGGAGAGCAGAGCATTCGGCCCAGTGAGAACTGTGCACTCCTTGGCTCTCTTGCTTCTCCTCTTTGACTGAAAAGTGGTTCCCAGGAACTTTTGGGCAGGAAACACCAAGACATCTAGAGTTTGCTGCTGTTGTCCTTGGCTCTACGCTCCAGTAAATGTTTATCAGCTTTGCAAGGATGAGGGGGAGATAAAATCATTTTGCTCTGTAGAAATTGCTGATTTGCTTAGAGTAAATACTCCCATTGGGGCCAATTTTAAGCTACCAAAATGATGTCACTTCCCCGGAACTGGGAAATATCCCTTGAAAAAGAGCCAGCATATCTTGAGCTCCACCGAATATGGAAACAAAGTCTAAGGGTGTATGGGCTTTGAAGTTCTTAGCACTCCTCGGATGCTTTGAAAAACACAAGCACGAAGAAAGGACAGACTTGGGCATCACACAGAACATGGGCTCCAGCACATACATGTCCATGCAGTGCAGTTTCCAGAACTTTCGATGGATGCTCTTGATTTACCTATCATGTCAACTGTCTCCTCTGTGTCAAAAGCCTTCCTACTGTAAGAATTACTTTTAGTCTCTCTCCCTCCCCTTCCTTAGATGCTAGTAGAATTCATTGTGTGATGCAACAAATTCACCCATCTCCTGGGACTTGCAAAGACTTGGACAAGAGATGCTGGACTTTCTTACCATGACCACTTGTTATTTTTACTGCAGAAGCCCAGCAATGTGCAGAAGTGCCCATTCCATGCACGCTTCAAAGTGGACATATGGAAAGAACATAAGATCTTTGTTTTCCCTTCTCGATCTGGTTTTTCTCCAGATCACCAGTAGAGTGGGCAGTGGCCACTTAGGAAATGGGCTTTCAGTTTATCACATGGACAGAACGTTCAGAGTGTCCAGGCGTTTCCTTCCTCCCGCACCTCTTTCTAAGACGGCTGGGGAGAAGAGTCCCTCCCATGATTCATGCTCGTCCTAACGTGCATGTCTTCCGATGTCCCTCACCTTCATCCACTGGGTGGCTGCTCGCTTTGCTGAAATGTACGTCTGTGGTGGTTAAGGGTGTTAAGCCTGTCCTTTGGCTTCACCAGTGGACTTCCTGGCCAAGGCCTCCCTGCAGACCCCCAAGTTTCCATGACATCTCCCATCTAGGTCTGCCATTCACTTGCAGCTGTGGTTCCCAGAGGCCCTCTGGCTCTCATCTTGCCATTGTCACTAGGATGGACCTGAGGGAAGCTGGGAAAATCACATCTCAATGCCCATCTCACCAGGCTGGATAACTTTCTATGGTTGCACCCCAGCAGAAGGGGAGAGGGCATACCCTCTCCTTGGTCTTCAGTGTTACCCTTACTTACTTATCACAATTCCCTGTTTTTACCCCAAGCCTCCCAGCCCCCAGGATAAGTCCAGAGGCTGCACATAGCAAGGGAGAATTCCTAACAACTTCTGCATCTTTTTCTCCTACCACACCCCACCTGCCCCCATGCAGAAAAAGTAAAGATGTTCTGTACACAGTGTCTCTGCCTGTCCCTCTTCAAGGCTAGCTACCTCCTGTGGGTATCTATCTCCACCTTCTGAAGAACGCTGTGACCTAGTCCTCCAGGATGCTGAGTTCCTAAATGGAATCTATCACATTTGGCAAATACGTTTTTTTTTCTCTCTCTTTTTTTAATTGGGGATTGAACTCACGGCCTTGTGCTTGCCAGGCAGGTGCTTGTGCCACTGAGGTAAATCACCAGCCTAGAAAATATGTTCTTGAGACAATATCCTAGCTTACCAGCTTATTGCTACACGTTTGCTTCATGGTCTAATTCTACCATGTCAAAAGTTGAATGTTTTCCTGATATTTCTCTTTGATTTCTTTAGGTAATGAGTTCTAATTGCTTCAGCCAAACAGATGCCAAAAACAGGCTAGGATAAAAAGGTTTTGTGCATGGTGAAGCAGGAGAGAAAGGAAAATTAGTTAATCATTGAAACCAGTTTGGAACTTGGTGGGATTTAGAAAGATCATCGGTTTGTGGGGTCTCAGACTCTTTTAGGGCACCAGGTCTGTGCCTGCAGCCTGAGATGTGTTTCATTAGAACTTCATGCCTGAGTCTAAGACAGCATGGTCCATGCTGGCATTTTACACCCTTCTGCGAATGACTTTCGTCTGTTGGCTCATTCATGCATTCACATGAGCGACTCAGGCCCGCTATGCCTCCTTGGGCCAGATGGTGGAAAATCTTTCTGATTCTGTCCCCAAATCTTATTTGAATAGAACCTTGGCACTGTGAGCACGAAGGCACCTGGGAAATGGAGCAGCGGGAAAAAACAGATGGTTATTGAGAGAAAGAGGTGGTGGAAAGCAGATAGCACAGATAGAGTTTTCCTAAGTTAAATTTCTTCAGAGATGATCCCGCCAGGCTGTCCACAGAGAATCCACGGGCTGTGTTGGTGCTGAGGAGCCTTGTTTGCTGAGCAAGGGCTGCAACATCCTTCAGCTTCAGGAACTGCCTACTTAACCGATTTGGGGGCCTCACCAAATAATAATTCTTGAAGATCATGAGTATAAACTGAGGCGTTTGAGTTACAATTTCTTTACTCGACTTTTCTTCTATTAAAGGGACAATTTCTGAACCTGATTCCATCTTGGATCTTCTATAGCCAGGCCTTCCAGAGTCTCCTCCTGACATGCCAGTCAGATAACAGAACACAGAACCTCAAAGTCAGCTAACGTGGGCGGCGTGCTAGAGGTCAGCTTCGCCTCTCTTCCTGGTGTTCTTTGTGGGCTGACAAGGACCAGAGGAGCTGACCAGAACCCTCCGCCTCCCCGAAGCTAGAGATGGCCAATGTTGCAGACACGGGACTTACAATACACATTTTTTTGTGCTTTACTCCAGTCTAGAGATTTTTGGGAAAGCTGTGATGTGCAAACATGTGTTGTGCGGTGGATTTTAACATTCCACGTGTGAGGAGAGGAGGGCGCCTGTGGGTAACACTTGAAGAATTTCTATAGAGAGCTTATTAAATAAAAGTGGTGAGCAGAATTCTACCTCTGGTCGTTGGCGTTTTGAGAGCAATTATACCTAGTAGGTTACTATCAAGTAAAAGATCAGAGGAATGTCTGAGGTTGCTAAACATCAGCTAGGCTTTTATTGTCCCTATAGCATGCTTGGTGGATCCAAACAATAGATTCCAGGTTCCTTTCATGGTGAGCAAAGACCTGCAAGTGTATGCCTGCTGACACAAGAAAAAGCAGCTACGTTCACTGAAGTCAACGGGAAGGTGTGCTCAGGTGCCAGGAAGTGGGGGGCGAAGCTATGAAGAGTGAAGATAAATCAGGCTTTGGGATTTAAAAGATGTGCGCCCCACCCCAGGTGCTTCTCACTGGATCTCTGGGGATATGATTGACAGAAATGATGGACAGAGGCTGAGGCATCTCAAGGGCACCTGAGTATCCACGACTCTCCCAGAATTTACGCTCTCTTAATCACATGTGTGTTATGTGGTCCTTATGGATGAACCTTTCATGAAGTTCGAGGTGGGGAAAGGTTGCTGAAGGTCAGGTCACTGGGTCTAACTCATCTATGCTCCGGCCTGGAGTTTTGAAGATTGTCTGAGTCTTTGCTTTTTTTTTTTTTTTTAATTTCTGTTCTTTATAGGACAATAAAAGAAAGCAGGATTGGCTCTTGGGTACTGTTCAGGTTCAGGTGGATAAGAGGAGTGGTCACAAAGGGTTGGCTTTGAAGCATTTTTTTCCCAACCCCTTTCCCTCTGTTCTTTCCCTCTTGGTCTGCTGCACGACTGCCGTGATGTGATGGCACCCTCCTGCCATGGTGTTTCTTTCTCACCACAGACCTGGAAGGAACAGAACCAGATGACCATGGGCTGGAACTTCTGATGCCATGAGCCAAAGTAAATCTTTTCCTCTTTTAAGTTGTCATCCTTAGATATTTTGTCACAGCGACAAAAAGTGGCGAACACAGCTAGTCATGAAACAACTAAGTGTAGACATTGTGCTTCTGGAAACTTCTGTATCAAACTTCGGTCAATTTTGCCCCTGAGGAGGAGCTTCCATATCTTTAGGTAGCTTAGGTGAGAAAAACAATGAACTTCAGTGTATACAGCTGGGGCAGATATTTAGAGATAGTTTAGAGATAATACAACCCAAGAGCTTTTCCAGTGAATTAATCCTCAGTTGATTTGAGCCCAACAAATTTCTTGAAAATCTTTTAAGAGAATTTTTTCCTAGTAAAGGCTCTGATATGTTGAACTGACTTATGAAATGGGCATGAAAGTTCTGTATTTTAGGATCTTAAATATAAAATCCCTGTCACTTCTAGTACTAGATAACAGCTAACATTTGTTGTACGTGAGTCATAGCCAGGGCTATGCAAAGCCTCATGATAACTTAGGAAGTTGGTACCGTTACCATTGCCTTCATTTTATAAATGAGGAAACCGAGGCACAAAAAATTCAGTGACTTTGTGCAGATTCACCTGACAAAGGAGCAGAAGAGCTGGGGTTCTGTTTTGGGTCATCTCCTTCCTACCTACCTTGGCTGAAACACCACACTGGAGCCCTGCTGGCCGGTTAGGGTTATTTCATCAGAATTGACGGCAAAGGAGAGACATTCTGTGTCTGCTACATTTTGGATAAATATTCCCAAAGGCACATGTGCCAAAGGCTTGGTCCTCAGCTCTGGAGCGTTTAAGAAATGAGGACTAGAGGGAGGGGATCGTGTCACTAGGGGCATGACCTCGATGGGGTTGGCAGGATGCTGGTCTCTTCCCCTTTCTCCTTTCGCTTCCTAGAGGCCGGGAGGTGAGCAGCGTCCTGTTACCGTGCATTTCTGCTGTGATAGATGGTTTCACAGAGGCCCAAAGTGGTGGGGCCAACCGAAGGCCAGCGACCTCTAAAATGATGAGACGGATCTTTCCTTTTTTTTTTTATGTTGGCATAATAGTTTATTTTTAATTTATTTAAAAAAACAAAACAGAAAAAAGGATAGAAATGATATACAGAATTTAAAAAACAAAACCAAACCAAACCCAGGAAATCAACACAGTTAACATACTGCATGCTGTTATCTTAGCAGTAGCTGCTCAGGTTGCAAGATCTAGGCACACACACAAAACGATCAAACAATCAAACAATGACAGCACAGACTGTTCTTTGCGATGGATCAACAGAAATCAGTAGCACAGTGATCCACCATATATATATCTACCTATATATATGTACCTATATATATATACATATATACATTCACCTATGTGTACCTACATAATAGGCATCTGAGATGAACAAGCACTTCTCAAATGAAGAAATACAAATGGCAAATAAATACATGAAGAAATGCTCACCATCACTGGTCATTTGAGAAATGCAAATTAAAACAACATTGAGATTCCAGCTCACTCCAGAAAGAATGGCTGCCATCAGGAAATCAACTGATAACAAATGTTGGCGGGGCTTGGGGGAAAAGGACGGGGAACTCTTTCCTCCCTGCAGGTGGATTATCCCAGGTGTTTTGTCACAGTGTTGGAAGACTGGCTAACACAGCTCTGTGTTCTTCAGTGTCAGCGTATGATGGAGACAAGAGGAGGAATCAGACTTCTGCAGCCAGGCTTCAGGTCTGGATCTCAACACAGACCACTTTCCAAATTTTCCGTGGTCTGGAGTCCTTCAGGAGCAGGGAGATCTGACACGTTTCACTTGTATTTCCGTGGGGGAGCACTGGGCCTCTCAGCTGTGGAGGTCTTGGGGTCCCGGGTCTGTCATCCGGAACTGGCCATCTGTGCGACCTCCTGGGACGCTGGACCTGAAAATCCCTGGGGTGCCGCAGGAGCAGGAGGATAGGGCAGGCCCCTGGGCTGTCATCCTCTTCTTGTTCTTGGGAATGGGACCTGGGGTGGCCCATTTCAAAGACTCCTGTCACTAGTGCTTGGTCCCCGCATGATTTTAATCAGCTCTGTCTGGTTCTGAGACCAAATAATGCAAAAAGCACAGTAGTTTATCCATCCTGCTTGGGGGCGGGGGAGGTGGGCGGTTCAAGCGGGATTGACTCACTTCTGCCCTCTAGTGGTCAGTAGGAGACGCTGCTGGACGGTTTGCAGGAATCCTGCAGAAATACAGTAGTGGGTTTCTGTGAAAAGGGGCTAGGAGACTAGGGAGACAACAGCAGTCTTTGCATAATCTTCTCCCTCTTTTTAAAGATAATGATATGGAAGCCCGAGGACAGTAAACTTGGAAGGAAGATTAAAAACATCAGACCTGATATTTGACTGAAGCTCTCTCTGATAGCAAAATTTTAATTTTTTTCTATCTCCTTGCCCTCCAGTTAATACTTTAACGAGTCTGTAGTTGGTCGTAGCTGCAGTTTCAGAAGCTCACCTTGGCCTCAGGTGCAGTTCAGAACTTTGGGGGACAGCACAGGGGCACCTGTGTGGCAGGGACCCTAGCTGGAGAGAGGGTCTAGTCAGTTCTTCATGAGGGCTGGTTAAAGCACATTGCCCGAACACGCAACAAAATGAAACGCTTCAGAAATTACTGTGAAAAATCTCAAACACAGACAAAGTTATCAGAACAGTCTAAGATAATCTCATGTACCCATCGCCCAATTTTAGCAAATACCAGTGTCCTGCCATTCTGGTTTACCTGTAACTCCATTTTCTCCCCACTTTCCATTGGAGATTTACATTCTATTTCCATTGGGGAAAATTTACATATCTTTAAACTCAACATCTCAAATGTACAGTTGTGATAAGTAGATATACCCTATCAAGATACCAAATGTTTCTCTTACCCCAGAAAGTTTCTGACGTCTCGCTATAGATTTTGTCCATACTAGACTTTTACGTAGCAGAAATCATACACCGTGGGCCTTAATGTATCTGGCTTTTTCAATCAGCACCATGTCTGTGAGATTTATCTATGTTATAGAGATCATTTCTCTTTTTCTAAATAGTATTATTTCACTTAGAGATATATCACAATTCGTTGATGGATATTTGGTTTTCAGGATGGGTATCACAAGTAATGCTGCTGTGAGCATTTTTGCCTAAGTATTTTTGTGGACATATGTTTTCATTTCTCTTAGGTTTATATTCCGGAATGGATTTACTGGGTCAAAGGGTTGGCATATTAAACATTTTATTTTAACTTAAAACATACCAAAGTGTATTCTCATGCCAGTCTTTTGATGTAGGGCCAAGGCCTTTCCTTGCAGTCTGGGTTCACCGACTGGAATCACAGCTTGTCTCCCTTGGGTAAACCACACCCATAGAAGGCAGCAGCTGTGAGTTTGGACTCTCTAAAGTGGAATGACAGTGTAGTAACATTGAGCGATCTGAACACAGGATCCTCGTGGATTTTCCAGAATTTCCTCAATCACCTTTTACAGTTATCTTGTCCACACTTACTTCTGTAATAATAACTTTTATTTATTTGTCCTTTGCCATTGTTTGGCTGTGACTCCTGGAATTCATGGGTTGGAAACAAGATCCCCAAAGTCATGGTATTTGGTCATAGACTTTTGGGAGCTGGCTGGGTCACAAGGGTTCTGCCCTCTTGATTGGATGAACCCATCTGTGGGTTCATGGGTTAATGGGTTGCCAAGTAGTTAGCTTCTTTGCAAGTGAGCTCTCTCTGGCATGGTTGATCTTGCATGTATTGTTCTCTGCCATATTTTGATGTAGCAAGATGTCCCTCACCTGATGTCAAGTAGATGCCAGCACCACGCTCTTGGAATCCCCAACACCCAAGGATTATAAGCTCCTATTCTTAATAAATAAAATTTTCTATTCTTTATAAATTACCTGGTCCTGAGTATTTTGTTATAGTACCAGGAAGCATACTAAGGCACCCTTGTTGAGTCTTTCCAAAGCATTCACTCATGTTTTCATATTAATAATGACAGCAACAACTTGTTTTCCTTTCATGCCAACGTTTCATTGGTTTATATTTTTAAAATTTCTCTGGTAATTAAAATGATAAATAGAACTGATATTGACAGGAATGGAAGCAACACAATACCTCTTTAAAAGCACCTGACTTGATTGATAGAAGGAAACTCAAGGGGACATAGCAGAGAGTAGGTTTAGCCTTGGCAGTGGATGTCTAGCAGACACACTCATGGGTCTACAGTTCAGTGTGTTTTCAGAGGGAACAAAGAGTATCCATGTTTTCTGGTTACTCCTGCTAAGTGACCCATCTATCATAGCAGCTATTTCATGATGCTCACAGATTCTGCAGGTCATGAATTTGGACAGCGGATGATGGAAAAGACTTGTATCTGATTTAAGGTATGTGGCATTTTGGCTGGAAGCTTGGGTGGATTGAGGGGACAGTGGTGGGGGACTGGGGTCATCTGGAGGTCCCTTTGTCCACATGTTTTGCAATTGGTGCAACCTACTAGCTGGTGATGTTAACCAAAGCCTCTCCAGGTGGCTTGGACTTGGACACGTAGAGAGCTCATGTTCCATTGGAGCTCAGGGTTCCAGCAGTGAGTATCCCAGTACATTTGCAGTCATGTCATTGTTTTGATCTAGTGTGGAGGTCCTTCTACTGGGTACAAATATTTGACAATGACTATCTTTTTGTGTGATTTTTGTTTGCAATTCATATGTCTTTAGTGAAGTAGCTGTTTAGTTTTTTGACCATTTTCTGATGCATTTATTTGTTTTCTTAGTGTAGCATTTAAAGAGTTCTCTGTGTATTCTACATACAAGTTCTTTGTCAGGTTTTATTTTTAAAAGTTTTATTTTCCTAAACTGCTGCTCATCTTATCTTGCAGAGCAAATATTTTTATCTTTGATGACATCCAATGATCAATATATTTTTCTATAGGGTTGTCTTTGGTGTCATATCCACAAGTTCTGCATCTAAACTTAGGTCACAAAGATTTTTTATCATGTTTTTCTCTGAAAGTTTTTTATACCACTCTTAGATCTCTGATCCAGTTTTAGTGGCTTTTTATGTAACATGTAAAGTGTAGGCTGAAATTCACGTTCAGTAGTTCAAACACCATTTGTTGAAAGGACTGTCCCTTTTTGGAACTGTATTACACCTTTGGTAAAATCAATTGACCATTGTGTCTGGGGCTATTCTGAACCCTATGTTCTGTTTCACTGATTTATGTCTCTATAGCTCTGTCAGTATCATGTTATTTCATGACTGTGATGATCGTAATCCTTTAAGTCACATTTACAATCCTTCCTGGTTTATTATTTCTCAAAATTGTTTGAGCTACTTACTTTGCTTTTTCTATCTAAAGTTTAGATTTAGTTCATCTGTGTCTATGAAGAATTGTGCTAGGATTTTGGCAAAAATCCTTTCTTTTCACAAAAATTATGAGCAGTATCATGTTTTTAGATCTGGTTTTCTATTGCCCACTGGTAATTTATAGAACTATAATTGATTTTTGCATGTAATCTTCTATCATGTGGCTGTGCTAGATCTGTTAGTTATAAAAGAGCTGTTTTTTTACTTTATAGATCTCAGACTATTTCACACAGACATTCATGTCATCTGAAAGTAAGGACAGTTGTATTTCTTGTTTTCCAATCTCAATGTCTTTTCTTTTTCTTGCCTTATTGCACTGGCTGGGACTTGTAGTATATTGACTAGAAGTGACAAGAGCAGAAATCCCTGCCTTGTTCCTCATTTTAGAGCAATACATTGAGTCTTTAATATTAAATAGTGTCTGTGGGTATAAGACATCACTTTTAATGGACACATGATATTTTGCTCTACTTAGCCACTGCTCCTATTGGGCATTTAAATTGTTTCCTGTCTTTCGCTATTACAAGCAGTGTTTCCACAAATGTCTTTACAACCACATCTTTATACAAACCGTAATCTTCCCATTAGTTTGGCTCCTACTTCTGGATCCTTCTCACCCACATCCAAACAAGTTCTAGTTTGTGTCATTAATTCCTTCTTTTTCTCCGTATCATCCTGGAGTTGCTGATTCCTCTTGGTTGCTCCTCAGGCTTCTGCAGTTTTCCTGTCTCATGATCTTTCCTTTCTCACTTCGCATTTTCCCCTCAACTCACTGGCCAGTCTCTTTTCTCTCTCCACGGAGACTGTGCTTGTCAAGGTTGGGAGTGACCCTTATACTGCCAGCCCAGTGTCACATTTGGTTTTTATTTTAGCTATCACCCTCTAGCTCTTCCTGGGATGCTTTCTTCATGTTCCCTCATGATACCATGCCATTTCCTTGACCCTCACCGGCTGCTCCAGAACACTTATTTCTCCACCAGCTCAATGAAGGAATTAGAAGTCTTCTGTTTGTTCCCATCCTACAGCACAATTTAAATAGCAAAACCAACTTCTGTTCCTTGACGGCTGCCTCTGAAGCTGACTAGGCCAGCATGTTTTTAAGAGAGAATTTTTAGAGCAGTCAGCTTATTCTGTAGCTGCTGGCTCTGCATTGCCTCTTTTTCTTTTATGTAATTCCTCCTTGCTTGGTGGACAGTGCCCTAAAGCACAGACTCCTGTTTAGGTACCTGGTGTCTACATGTAATGGGTCCTATTTTTTCACTCCCATTGATTGCATTTCTGCTAGGGTTAGAGAGTACTGTCGTATTGGGAATGGAAGTATTCCTAGTGTTTAAGGACTCTGTCCTGCACTGACTGTGGGATTAAGGGAAATTTTTAAACAGAAAGTATGAAGCAACTCAGCTTTTTAGCAATAAAATTTTCCTCCCACACCAGGGAATCTCCAGTCGGCATCCTAGCCTCAGTTTTAAAAATGTCAAGGCTGAACATTTATTTGGAAAGGTAATGTACAACCCAACTTTTCTTCTTCTTGTTTTAAAAATATACAAAGGAAGAAATATGCGTACAAGCCCAAATTGTGATTTAAACCACAAATGTTGAACTTGTAAGGTTCAGGAGAAAATGGGATGGCTGACTAGGAGCCACTCAAGGGAAAGAATTTGTCAGGATGGCTTTGAGGTGGCCTGGTTGGGAGAGTTCCCAGCATGGTTTGTGGACGGGAACTTCCACGGGCCTCCGCCCTAGCGGTAAAGAGCTGGCCTGGCCTGCCACCGGCCAGTTCACTGGCTGTGGCCATCCGGACCTCACTTTCTGCCAGCAGCTGGCTGGCTGCCTGGTGCTCTGCCTTCTGTGGGCTGAGCTGGGTGGTTCCAGGGCGTTTAAGGAGCCTGGACATCCTGGCATGTGGCAGAAGGGCGAGCCATCTCTGAACTCTGTGACTTCATGCATTTAAAGACCTTGCAGCAGTGCAAAGCTTTGCGTTAGCACCCAGTAGGTGCTGCTAGTTATAATTACCATTTAAATACTTGCACCCAGTTTTGTGAGGTCTCCAGTGGAAAACAAAACAAAGCAAAGGTTCACAGGATCCTGCCAACCTTTAACCACAGGGGCTTTAACTTCATCTTAGAGACATCCTTTTTCATCCTTGGGTCTTCCACCTGCTTTTCCCACAGGGCACACATCACAAAATTGTTCTAAGCCACCCTGGGACTCTGCTCTGCTTTGCCTTTCACAGTTGGATGTGCTACACTGAGTTCAGTGTCCAGGGCACCCCTTTCTTGGCTTTACACCCTCCAGCAGCTGGAGGGGTGACAACAGACCTCTCGGGACCTCTAAACAGATAATTCCTGTGAACTGCAAACAAGTGTCCAAGTGGCTTGTCCTGTCACTGACCTGCTCACTCTGGGTGTTGTGTTGGTAACAGAGGACCCTGTGGGGACTGGGGACCTTTACTTGCAGTGCAAGTCCACAGCAAGTCTCCTGAGGAGAGCCCAGGCCCTTGAGCCTGTCTTAAGTGCAAAGTGTGTGCTTCTTTCTTGTGGGTCTTCCCTACTGATCTTCGCAGTGTTATGGGCTGACTGTGTTTCTCTTGGATGCCTTATGCTGAAACTCTGACCTCCAGGTCCTCCGAATATAGCACATTTGGAGAGAAAGTCCTTAAAGAAGTGAGGATGTGAAAGTGAAGCTGTCAGAGGAGGCCCTGGTCCAGTGTGGCTGGTGTCCTTTGTTAGGTAAATGGAGGTGTGAGGAGACTCAGGCTGCAGGAAAGATCGGATTGTAGATGTATTATCTACCTCCAGGTGGGCTGATGCGGGGTGGGGGTGTGTGGGGAGGTGGGGGGCTGAGAGGTGGTGGTGGGGGAGGTCAGCAGGTATCTGAAGGGGAAGCTGAGTATATAAAGGATTTTTGGATTGGGGTTGGAATTTCCACGACTCAAAAAATCTGGATGGAGTGTTGAGCTCAAAGCTGTGAGGACAGTCAGCAGGCTGGCATCGCAGTGTGGTGTTAAATTTCTTTATTGTCCTAACTTCTTGTTTGGAGGTTCGGGGCACAGCCTATTGTTTGGCATTGTTTACAAGAGGAGTATGGGGACTCTCAGGTCGGTCCCAGGTCAGGCCTGATATGCTGAGAAGAGGACGTTTGGACACAGACACCGCTATGTGCGCACACAGAGAAGTGGCCATGTGAGGACTCAGCGGCTTGAGAGCCGAGCAAAGAGCACTCTGAAGAAGCGTCTGGTTCCCGGACTTGCAGCTTCCAGTGCTGTACCAGGAGAGGTTTCCATCACTCAGTCTACAGAGTCTGTGGTGTTTTTGCATAGCAGCCTGTGCCGACCACTGCCGCCAGCCGCGTCTGTTCCGCACCGGATGACGCATGCTGTGGGATTCCTTCAAAGGCGATGGGCTGGCAGGTGTCAGGAAGGGCTTGATCAACAGGACCTGATTTCAAGCTCCTTTCTCCTCCCACACAAAGCCACTATTAAAATGTTAATAGATGAACTACTGGTCCAGGGTGTCAGCTCCATGGGGGTGGCTGGTCCCAAGGAAACGCCAAGCTAACTGTATAGAGAAAACCAAAGCTCCGAGAGGTTAGGCAGATAGTGATAGTCCTACTGTTTAGCACTGTGACAATGGTGATGTTGAATGAGACCACCCAAAAGGAGAAGGCTGTTCTCTGGGGCTGGGGCCATCTGTGAGAGCCAGGCATGACCCCTGCTGGTGGCCAACAGGGACCTATTCAGCAAGACTGCCTCAGTGTGGTTGGCAACCCCGCAGGGAGGAATTTCTCAAGCCCATGGTCTCAAGGAATGCACACAGGTGAGCAATCAGTGTCACTCACTGACCAAGGCATAAGCAGATTCTGTTTAATTTATTATTTTAAAGAGAATAAAACAAAACAAACCAGAACAAAGCAAATCAAGGCAGAACAATGCAAGCAACACAGGACTTCAAAATAAGGCAATAGGAAATCAACAATGGCTACCACAATGTCTCTCATTTTCTTCAAAATAGCTGTTCATACCATCATGCACAGTAAAATCCAACAAAACCAAACTGAACAATAGGGACAAAACAAAACAATGGAAGCATTACACAACTTCAAAACAAGACAACAGGAAGCCATAATGTCTCATTTTCTTCAAAATAGTCCATACCATCACACATATTAAAATCAAAACAAAACAGAATAAAACCAATCAAAACAAAGGAATCACAGGCATAAGCAGATTCTCAAGGAGAGCAGACTTCACAGCTTAGAATCTCTACTGAAGAGAATTCTGGGGACCGTCATCCAGGTGGAGGTTGGGCTGCTGTTTTGCTGACATTATGTTTCCAGACTTCGAAGGCAGGGCCGATGCGTGAGGGGCTGATGTTTCCAAAGTGCCTTCTGGATTTGCGTGGCTTGCTATTGATCATGGGAAGGCAGACGTTGAACGGATGGTCCCTGAACCTTCCTAAGAACGCTTGGGTGTGGAGGGCCCTGGAGGGTGTAGACTTTGGGTTGCTGACTGTTTTCTTTGGTTGTCTTAAACTGTTAATCTCAAAATCTAATTGTACCCTAGAATCATTAGGACACATTGAAAAACATAATTTGCAAGCTCTGTTCCCCGTCACCTGAATGAGCCTTCTCACCAAGAGGTGCAGCCCAGGAACCTGAGGTTCATTGTTACTGTTTTAATAGTTTTACTAGGGGGTAGCATTGATTTAATAATATGCAACCCATTTGCATATATTAAAGTTTTGTAATTTGACTACTTTTTTGAAGCCACCATTACAATCAATCGAAATGAATAGAGTATTGATCACTACCCTCATTCTATGAGGGGTACGCTCTTTCTGTATGCTCTTTATGATCCAACTCTCCTGCCCTGTTAACCAGTTGTCTTATTTCGGTCACTGTAGACACATTCGTATTTTCTAGAAATTTATATAAATGGAATCATATATCATGTCGTCTCTGGGTCTGGCTTCTCTTATTCAACATACTTATTCTGAGACTCACCCATGTTGCCGCATGCACCGAATGTACCCTTAGTCCCTTTTTCTTTGGCGCCCTGGTCAGTGGAATGGCTGCACCATACTTCATTTTTCCGTTCTCCCATTAGTGGATATTTTGGGTGTCTCCAGGCCGGGGCTACTCCAGGTGGAATTGTTATGGGCAATCGTATGCAGGTCTTTCAATGGACAGCAGTTTCCTTTCCTTGGGAGAGATAGTGCCCTGGCCATATGAGAGGTATACGTTTAACTCTGTTTTCATTATACGCGTTCGAAGTTCACAGTGATCACATTCATCATGGGGAGTTGGTACATGTACATATCACACCTAAATGTGTGTGTGCTTGTGCTTGTGTGCGTGCATGTGTGTGTAGTGGGCAAACCCTATACAGTGTGATTGAAAAATATGGTGAGTGTATAAAAAAAGGACATTTAGAGACGCTCAGCCATTAACCTCCCTTAGCAGACTCCTGGTTACTCTGAGCGCACCCGTCCCCTCTGTCTTGCTGTTTCTGAAGCAGTTCTGGAAGTGCCCTTTCCTGAGTGTCTGCAGTTGCACTGTCCCAGCTGCCCCCTCCCCGGGTGTGAATCCTGGTCATCTTAACTTTGGGGAAGGGCCCGAAGCCCCGCGGGTCAGATCCAGCGAGTGAGGCAGGCGAGGACACCCCGGGCTGCTTTACCAGCCTGCCCTGTGCACCCCGGTGACCCTGGGCAGCGGCTTCACTGTGTGTTCTCACACCTCGAAAAGGCAAAGAGGACTTAGGGAACGAGCTGCTTTGCAAAGTGGCCAGAAGGACGGCGTGAGTGTGGAGGGAGCCAGGCGGAGTGTCCGGGTGGCCATGAGTCTTTTTACGTCAGTTTTTTAAATTTCAGGGCTCCCCAGGTTTTGGCCACAGTTGGAACACTCCGCTCCTCACCTCGGATCCTTACCAGCCCCGGGATGCACAAGGCGCGCGTTTTAATTCGTTTCCTCCCTTTGCAGCGCAGAGAAAGACTTTGAGCATCTTTCCCGCGTCCCGGGGCTTCTGTTTCCCCAGACGGCACGTGCTTCCTGACCACGGCGACGACACCCCGCGGACTGGCGCCTGGGCAACCCAGGACAGCCCGGCCGCCCGGGACAGCCGCGACCACACTGCGCACCTTCCCGAGGCCGCGGAACCTGAGCTTGCCCTGACTCGTCGCCAGAGGGCAGTGTGACCCCGCGGACCAGAGGAGCCCAGGATGGCAACCCAGGCCTGCAATGGCATCTAACCTAGTAAAAGTTGGGGTGGCGGTGCTGAATAAGGGGGGATGCCCCCAAACTGCAGAAGCAGTGCGAGGGAGGCCGGCTTCTCCCCTTGAAGGTGACCGTGGACTCTCTGCGTTCACTAAGCCCTGCAGCTTTGGGTCCCTTTGGAGATCTGGCTGCAGTGCCTGCTTAGAGGTGGCCCTGGGCGCAGGACCCGGCAGTGCTTTAAGGTCGTGCGATGTCCCCCAGTGCCCGCTGAGACCGGTCCGTGACCTCCTCTCCATCCCCCACACCCACTCCAGTCAACTCTAGATTCCTTGTAGTGCTCAGTGCGTGTAAGGGCCGGGTCAGTAGTGGCAGTATTGTTTAGGGTGTGACAGGAGAGACACGTCTGCGCATACTCAGTTTGGTGTCGGTACCCCCCACCCCCATGTGTAATCCTTGGTCAGGTCTGCAGAGCTGGAACCCACAGGGGTGGAGAGTGGCAGGAGGAGGTGCTCCCACTCCTTGTGCCCACCCCGGCGAGGACAGACACCCGCCCCCCCCCCCAGCAAGGAGTCTCCGAGGAATCCATCCTTTGCCCTCCAAGAAGTGAATGTCTGCTGGGTGTGGTGGCGCACACCTGTAATCCCAGCACTCTGGAGGCCAAGGCAGGAGGGTTGTGGCAAATTGGAGACCAGCCTGGGCTACAAAGTGAACTCAAGGCCAGCCTGAACTACATAGTGAGACCCTGTCTCAAAAAAAGAAGCAGGTGTCCAAGGCTCATTGCTGGTAAAGAGCACAGTTTCCAAGGTCGGCTCTGCCCCGGGACTCAAGAGAAACCCAGCTGGAGGCCGGTAATTGCTTTTGTGGTTTATCTGTTTCCCAAGCAGGAAGCTGAGATTCTACTCTGAACAGAATGTGGAGGTTCGGCCTCCATCCCTTCCTCCGAAGGAGGTCTCGGCTGGCATGTCCTGGCCTCCCTGGGGCCTTGGCAGTGCCAAGGGACAGTTCATGCACGGGGTGGGAGCAGCTGCAGCTTTCAACTTAAAAGAAACACTCGCTGCTCTGGCTTGTGTCTGCTCAGCCCTGGCAGAGCCTTGGCTCCCTGCTAGCTGGGGGGCCCCCGGCTGCCCACGATGGCCTGCAGGCCTTATCAGTGCTTTGTGTCTGGGACTCCCGATGACTCTGTGGGCTCTGCATCTGTCTGTCGGAAATTGTGCTGACTGCGGAAATTTGTCCCTGGGATTTGTAGCACAGTCTATGATGCTGGATGCATTATTTTTTCAAAAAAATTATTTTTTGGATTCTAAAGTTAATATCCATTTTATTTTTCTTTAATTTTGAAGTGATTTGGGGTTGCTAAAAACAGCATAAGAATTATACAAAGGCTTCCAGGTGCCTGGTATCTCAGCCAATGCCCCTCTTACTCTAAATGGGTCAGTCTCTCTTTCTCTCTCTCTCTCTCTCTCTCTCTCTCTCTCTCTCTCTCTCTCTCCCGCTCTCTCCAGGGTCTCACCATGCAGTTCAGGCTGGCCTCGAACTCACTATATAGTCCAGAGTGACCTCAAACTCACAGGATGCTCCTGCCTTAGCCTCCTGGGGATTGGGATTATTGGCAGGCGCTACCACACCTGGCTGACTACAATGTCCTGATCAAATCAGGACTCTCACAAAGATACCACACAGCTTGTCACGTAGGGCCCTCAGTCACCTTGGCCTGTTGTGTCTCTAATGTCTCATGACTGGGCCTTGTCTTTGTCTAGCTGCTGAGTGCACAGTTCCTGCTGCCCTGAAATGGCTCCTTCATCTCTCTCGTTCCTCATGAGTTGGGCATTTCCAGATTTCTGGAGAATGCAGACCAGCATGTCATGGGAAGACCCTGAGCTCGGGCTTTCCTGATCTTCCCTCAGGATCCCCCAGGGCCAGAGCATCCCACCAGGAGGCAGGGGATGTCCCTCGGTGCCATCACTGCCCTCGTTACTTTTGCTTCTTGGTTGAATGATGCCTGGCATCTCTAAGTGATGGAAACTTGCAGGAGGGAGCTTGGAGATTTCTGGACAATCCTGTTTCTCACACACATCGTACATTTTAGGTAATTTGAGAAATGATCAAAAGGAAGGGGGAAATCCCTCATAGCCCCTCCGTGAGAGGTGCCCACTATTTTACCATGAGGGTTCCTTCCCCCTGCCCCGCAGCCTCCCCTCTCTTTGGAAGGCTGTTAACTCCTGACACAGCGAAAACCGAAGTGTGAATCTTGTGGGTGTTTTGGGTCTAGCACAGGATGGAGGAAGAAGTTAGAAGCAGGGGAAGCTTTTTAGCTCTTCCAGAATTCGGCACCTTGGGACCTCCCTCCGGGCAAGGCAGAAGTGATGGGGGGTGGTGGGTCTGAATAAGATCACTGCCCTTGTGAGCTGATGAAGGTAAAGGAAAGGACGGGGTGAACTACCACTGACGGGCCTGACACAGCAGCTGGCGCCCTAGGTTGGAAGGACGTAGATTCCGGGTAGCTTCACTGGGCTAGAGCAGGGCCGATAGAACGGGGGTCCAGGAAGGACCCCTGGGAGAACCAGATGCACGAAGGAGTTGGCTAGTATTTTGAGTATATTAGGTCATGAGGGACACACAGCCAACTCAGTCTGAAGCAAAGAGAAAGAATAAAGCTTTACTTGCATTTGTGTCAGAGGAGCCCAGAGCATGGTCTAGTCAAGACTGGACTCAGGAGATCAAATGATATGGTGAGGAATCCTCTCTTTCTCTCTCCAAATCGCTCATTTTATTATTTCTTTTAAAAAATATTTTGGATGCTAGGGATTGAAGCCATGGCCTTATGCTCGCTAAAATGCTTCCTAAACTCTCCAACTCTCCTCTACTCTGGCTTTTTTCAAGTAGTGTCAGAATTGCTACTGACTTAGACTTCATCAGGTGGAAAACCCTAAGGGAGAGTGTAGCTCTTTCCTGAAGCATAGCCAGAAAGACAGGGCTGAAGCTGCTTGGCTCGGATTGGCTTGGCTTGGACCCCGCCTCCACGCCTGGACCAATCAGTGTGGCTGGGAGAGACTGTCCACTTATTGGCCAAAGCCTGGGCCATGTGTCCACCTCTAGAGCAACTGGGGCTCAATTTAACCTCGCCGACTGATTGTGGGGAAGGGAATGGTGCCCCCAATAAGACTTGAGGGTTGGTACCAGGAGGGAGGGGCGGGCTCTTTAGGAAACGCTGGCAGTACAGATTCTCCTCTGGTGAGGGCTGGCATTGAAGGGGATGGGGGGTGAGAGAGGCCAGGGAGCCCGTCTTTGTGTTGGGACGCAGAGGCACTGTGAGTGTCCTTCTAAGTGATAAGAGAAGTCATAAAATGGAGAACGTGGAGGGCTGACAGCTGGCGTGTACAGGGTCCTGGGTGCCGTTACTGCAGTGGAAAATGATTATTTGGAAAAGAGTATAAAGACCTTGAAGAAGATGGAAATAGTTTTTGATCATCTTCAGCCACTCTTCAGATTAGCACAAAATGCCTAATTCTGAGAGGAAATGAGCCCAGATCTTAGGATCTAAAGAGCAATGAGGTGAGCTGCAGATGTGAGGGGTCGGGTGGTTATTCACGGCGCAGCGCACGGGCTGGGTGTGGGAATACATCATCCCTTGCTGTCCATCTCTTGACTGGTTCTGTGCTCAAGTCCTTATATAAAATGCCAGTACAGTGTTTGCATATAACTTATGCACATCTCCGATTCATCTCTAGGTGGCTTGTAATACCTAATACCAAGCAAATGCTGGGTAAGTCCTCGTTATACTGTATCGCCTGAGGAATAATGCCAACAAGAAAGTGTCCATGGTCAGTCCAGACGCAGTTTTATTCTGAGCATTTTCCAGCTGAGCTTGGCTGAATCTGCGAATGTGGAACCTGTGGATATGGAAGGCCAGTTGCAAAAAAGGACAGTCAACTTTTCATGGTTTAAGTGGGGCTGGGATACAGGGTGAAGAGGAAAGAACAGTAGCTCTAAGAGCACCCTCTAATTTCCCAGGAACTTCAAATTTCAGAGAGCTAAGGTCTCAGTCAGCCAGCTATGGGGGCCCTGCATGTCGGGGACACCCCCTATTTCAGTGATGGCGAACCTTTCAGAGCTTTCAATGATACAAATGGCCTCCTGCAGCCTGCGTGCCATAGGTTCTCCATCACTGCATTTTAGTCTTGGTTTTGGTTTTTTTCTTTGTGTGTGTGGTACCGGGGATTGAACTCGAGACCTTGTGCTTGCCAGGCAGGTGCTTACACCACTGAGCTAAATCTCCGGCCCTGTCACTGCATTTTAATGCTGTGTTTTGCTTAACGTGTTACAGGGTCTTGGTGCTAGTCGGTCAGTGGTAGCTCTTCTGTAGCGGAACCCAGGAGCTTTCTGTTAGAACCAGGTGCCATGCCTGTTTCCGCTGATTCTCTCTCAGTGCCATCTTTTTCTCCGTGTGTGTGTGTTTTACTTTCTGCTCGTGTGTCTCTCACTGCCCTTAGGTTATTCGCAGCTATTCATCAGGGCTTGGGACAAGGGAGCGCTCTTCCCCCTGCCACCTGAGGCCACTCTCCATCTGACTCCTCTGACTCGAGGCTGTGGATATTTGGCTGCAAACACAGGACAGGGCTGCTTTGCAGATCCCACTAGCCCAGTTGGTTTTCCTTCCCCTGCCCTGCTCAGAGCTCCAGCGGCGTTTCTTTGCAGTCTCCTGGGAGGGGAGGGTGAGTCAACCTTATGGGTCACACTTTTCTATCAGATTTCCCACCTTGGGTGGTCCCTGGGCACCATCTTCTCCCTGGTGCTCCGGGAGGCTGTGAAAGTTGGGGCTCCAATGTGCCAAGTTCAGCTCACGCCTGAGGGCTAAAGAACTTCAAATCACAGCAGATCTCCCAGATTCTGGCTTCATTTAGGCTTGGCCTGATGATTATCAGGGTTTTTTTTTTTTTTTTGATGCCTTCCCTGGGAAGATGGTCTAAGTCACAGAAAGTCCTAGCGGTGGAAATCTCAGCAGCTCCACACTGAGGCTTTCACGCTGGTGACCTTTTGTCTCAGGGCCATGCACCCTGCAGCCGGGAGGGAGGGTTATGTGGCCACAGGTGGGTTTTGCCATCTACCCTTTGCCTTTTGCTGCCTCTCGGTGACCACGGAGCTGGAAAGCCTCTGTGTCCAACAGGTAGGGTGAGGGAGGGACTGGCGGACATTAGGGGAAACAGAACTTTCCTTGGCTCCCACTTCCTACCTGAGAGATGGCCTTCATGTGGGAGAGGTGTGCGTGTGTGTGTGCATGCCTGTGCACAGACATAGCTGTTACAGCTAACAGGCGACTCTGTCCACCTGACTTCTCACCTGACTGGGGACTCAGATATACTCTGCTACTACCTGGCTGATGCCCGAAAGGTCCTTTCGTTCTCTCTGAGCCGTTTTCCGCATCTCACGGCATCACTGCAGGCATCTGGTGTGTGGCAGGACTGCGGCTCACGGCGCCATCCTGACCCATTTCACTTCTGCTGCTGTGTTAGGCTCTCAAGTTCAGAGCACTGGGAAACTGGGAGTCGAACTTACATTTTAGGGCCCAGCTTGGCCTGCTATATTGTAAGGCTTTGTAGTATGTTGGGTGTGTGTTTCCTCGTCAAAACATAGGAGATTTGACAGTACAGCTGCTGGCAGAGTGATTTAAACCGCAGGGAAAGTCACAGACAATAGGAGGATAATAATACATTGCATTCATACATAGTCATCCCAGGGGATTAATCCCAGGGCCCCCCCACCCCCGTGTATACCGAAACCTGTGATGCTCAAGTGTCTTCTGTGAAATGGTGTTGGGTTTCTATAAACTCTGTACACATCCTCTTAAATACTTTAAATCATTTCCGGATTTTTTATAATAACAAGTAGAATGTAAAGGCTGTATAAATAGTTGTTTTACTGTATTTTCTAGATAATAATGACCCAAGGAAAGTCTGCGCATGTTCAGTGCAAATGCAGCCATCATGGGGCTGCCGAGCCTCGAGGTGAGTCAGTGCTGGCTGGAAGCTGAGGTCTGTGCCGAGCTGGGAGCCACAGAGGGCTGCGGCCGCGTATCACTACATTCACGTGGATCCCAGGCTGTGCTCAGTGAGGGGAAAATTTAAGTTTTGTTTTTTGGAATTTTCTGGATTTTGAGGGCTGGGGATCAAATGGATTTTTTTTCTTTTCTTTTTGGCAACTGCATTTGAACTCAGGGCCTCACGCTTACTAGGCAGGTGCCGTATTTCAAATATTCTTGATCCACGTTGACAGGATCCATGGATATGGGAGCTGTAGGTCATGAGGGTCACCTGTAGGGTTTTACACTTTGCACGGCACTTAGTTAATAACTCAGTGGATTCTCATTATTGATCTGAGTTGTAGACAGGGTGCTTCTTCATTTGACAATGAAAGAGGCAGACAAACCAAAGATTTCTGTAAACACGAAAGATTCCTATAAAAGCCATAAGCTGGTCCTATAACTCAGGCCTTATTCTCTGCCCACAAGACCCTGCTGGCATTTCAGAGAAAGAGTCATCCTAATTCAGCCTGGTGGTCCAGTGTTTTGCTTCTGAAAAATTTCAAGTATTTTTTGGTGATGGGGTGTGGCAGTTATTTTCCAGCATACTAACTAGGAAAACTCAGTGACCTTTCTACCCTGGTCCCAGGAAGCCCAGTTTCCTATGTCTGAGATGGTATAGCTGGGGGTGTGGTTTATCATGGGAAACTGAGTCACAAGAACATGCAGTGAGTGGTCATCCATCACTCTCCCTAGTAACAGGCAGAGCTTGGAGGATCAAACTATCCCCAAGTAGTTTCAGATGCTCATATAGAACATTCATTTCTGGATATACCATTGAGTTTGTACTGATTGCTGGAAAAGCTAGAGGGGAGTTTTAGGTGTTCTGAACATGGGGTACTCAGGGGTATTCAATATAGGATGTACGTGTTCTTGTATTGTCTCCTTGTTTCCAGTATACATCTGAGCTCTGGCTTTTCTCTTTCTGCCTCATGCTCTTGTAATGTGTTATATTGCTGTATTAAGGTATATTTATGCACCTTAATAAGCCACCTAAAATACTTCTATGTTTCCAACTAACAGGTAAAGGAATGCATGCATGCATGCTTAAATAAATAGGGTTAGGATGTATGTGGGAAGTATAGACGGCAAAAGAATTGGAGAATAAAAATTTTGTTATGGACTAAAACAGTCACTGCATGATTCATGGAGCCAGTGGGATTTGAGGTCAAATCAATAAAAGATAAGTATGGGAGGAATGCGAAGCGAAGAAAGCAATGGGAACAAGAGAATGAAGCTGGGAACAAGTGTGACATTTGCTGGAGTGAATAGATAGTGGGAGACATTGGCAGGTAAATGGGGCCAGCTGATGGATGGATGCTGTACAGGAGACTTAAATTTGAAATTTAAAAAAAAAGAATAGGAAAAAAGAAGTCTTCATAGCCTTGTTGGATTGACTACGTGTGTTGATTTCCTAGTCTCCAAAAAAACCGAGTGAGGCAACAATAAAGGAAACACAAAGGTAAAACCCAGTGTGTCCATCCGAGAGAGAGTTCAGGAAGTCTTTAATAGATGGGAACAGCCCGAGATGTAGTAGTACAGCAGGTCCAAAATGCCCATCCGGAATGCTAGCGGAAGGAGCGGGTGAGAAGAGCTTACTTGTCCCTCAGAACCTGCCAGGTCTCCAAGGTACCATGGAAGGTGGAACCAGAACTAAGGGCTGGTGAAGGCCTGAGTGAAGTTGCCTGTGTGCTGTGGCAGCCAGCACCATCCTTGTGCCCAGGAACCAATCTGCTCTGGACTGGGGGGCACCAGGTAGCACAGCACAGAAGAGGTTAAAATGGGGTGCTACAGAAAATGTCTTCCTAGTTTTCTCTTCACCTTCTTTGCTAGCAGAATATCAGGAGTTGGACATGCACTGGTAGCCTCACCCATGACCTCCTGCTGGCACTGGACTGAAGCATTCTTCTCTTGGAAATCTACATGGCCCAAGAGAAAAGGACTGCTGACTTTGGCATTGAAGTGGTCTCTAGAGCAAGGCTGCTGATGACCCTAAAGGGAACTCCACTGCTGAGAGCTGGAGGCCCACGCAAAGCTTTCCACCAGACATTTAGCACTGCAGGCTTAAGGTTGGGCAAATAGCTCTGAATTTTCAGACTTGAAAGGGCACAACTGAAAGACTGAGTGAAAGAAAATTACAGGAAAGAGAAAACTCACAGAAGACATCTAAACTGTAAATTAAAAAAACGACTCCAAAAGATAAGGCAACTAAAGCATACATATATTATGAAAAAGATTATTTAAATAAAAAAAATCAAGGAGACAGTAAAAAGAGTTTTTGAAACTTAAAACAAGCCAAATAAAATATGAACAGAATAGTCAAAATAGAAAATAAAGAAAATGTTCCAAAAGAAAGGAAGAAAAAAAGGGAAAGCAATAAAAGACAGAGGACCAATCACAATTATTTAAAAACAAAGAATCCAAAAATGGAACCAGTGAATGGAGGTGGAATAAAAAGTACACCTCACCAGAATTTATGGATGAATGTCTAGATCTGCACCATCCAATATGGTAGCCACTAACTTAAAATTTAAGTTACTCAAAAATTAAAATGTTTGCTCCTTTGTCACATTTGACACATGTCAAGTGCTCTATAGCCATATGTGGACCTAGTGGACAATGTAGACATAAAATATTTTGATCATTCTAGAACATTCCATGTACAGTGCTTCTCTAATCAAAAGCAATTAGTGCCCAGCACAATGACCAAAAACACACTTACTGTAATGTATTTAACCAAATTTTATAATACCAGGGAAAAAAGATTGCTGTGCTTTTTCTTAGGAATGCAAGGTTGGTTTAATATTTAATACAATTATCATATTAATCAAATAAAGGAGAAAGAAATATATCAATTGATCTTCACAATAGATCCTTAAAAAGTGTTAAGTAAAATTGAATACCTGTATATGGTTAAAAAATAAACTCTACTCTCCAATAAAGAATAGACAGGCCCTGACATAATCTGTTAAAGGATTTTCTTTGAAATCGCTACTGGTAGCATCAGCCATAAAGATGAAATATTGGACATTTTTCTCCTGAGATTGAAAACAAGTCAACGATGTCCACTGCCATGAGTTCTAAAAGAACACTGTCCTGGTACTGGCCATGGAGGAACGTCTCCAGCTGAGAGATGGCCCTGAGTCCTTCACATCTTCGTTGTCCTCTTCTTTGCCCTCTTTCCTCACCCTGCCCCTACCTGCCAAATCCTGCCAGACATTTGTCCAGGCTAAGGCAATATCAATGTAGAACCAAACCCCATCTGGGCAACGTGGCAGGGCCTCCAAAGGTCTTTTGCATCAGGCTCCCAATCTTCCTAGTGGGTGGGGAATACAGGGCTGAGTGTTACACTGCTAGAGATAACTTTCCTGAAGGAGGCAAGAGGAGCAAGTCTTCCTTAGGAGGTCGGTGTCTCCTGGAAGAAACTCAGAGGAGGAGAGGGGCAAGATTCAAGGCCCTGTTGAAGGGAAAAAGTCCATGAAGCTCTTGGGTCATGAACTTCAAACGCTGACTGGCTCAGTCCTCAAGGAGGGATTCCATGCATTACAGAAATAGTAGTACCATTATTGAGTGTTTATGCTGGGCCAGGTCTTGATTAATTCTCATGTTGCCCATGGTGAGGGTTAATGAGGGAACAAAGAAGCAGAGTCACAATGTCTGCTAAGCCTGTTTCTCTTCTTGCCAGCAACCAGGCATCCAGTGGCACCTGGCAGCCCTTCCTTCTTTCCTTCCTTCCTTCCTTCCTTCCTTCCTTCCTTCCTTCCTTCCTTCCTTCTTTACTTCCTTCACCAGGGGCCTCCTAGGGTTGCTGCCGGCCTCACCTGGTCTCATCTGCTCACAGCAGCCACAGAAGAAGCAAGTGAGAAGCTGCCTTTCCTGGTTCACTGATACCCTTCTACCAAGGCTCTGCCTCCTGAGAATACAAAGCTCACCTCTCTGTAGAGGGGGAGTCTCTGGTACCCATTTTATAGAGAAGAGAAAGGAAAAGTGACCCATGAGGAGGACCACCTGGACGACTCTCCTTGTATGAAGAACAATCATCTCCACTTTGACTAATCCTGGTCCTATCTCCATGTACTGATATGTACAGAGCTGGCTGGGCCATTTCCTTTTCCCTTCAGTTGCCCCCAAGCAATGTAAATAAATAGCGCTGGCTGAGGTGCTGATGCATGATCACTGAAGCCAGGTGACAGTCACTTTTCCCTGCCCTGTGACTCCCTAAACGAGGTTGAGCTGGGTGGGATGCAGAGCCATCTCTCCAGGGCTGTCAGCTGGGTTCCAGCCTTGAGATTAAAGATGGTGACTTCCCAGGGCAGAGAAGTGTGCACATCAGAGCTGAAGCACCATCCCCTAAACATTAGATGCCACCTCAGTTGTGTGAGGCAGATTCATCTCTCTGCATAGTGCAGAGGTGCTTTCAGGCCTCCTGCCTGGCCCAGCTCACAGTACTCACATATTCCCACCATTCTCACAGTCGCTCATCCTCTAGTCACTCCCTTCTTCATGAATTAATAAAACCCAGGTTGGGCCCTGGGTGAGGCCTTTGTTCTGATAAACCATCATCCTGGCTGGACCCAGAACCCCTTGGCTCCCCATAATTATAACTATGTCTTAGTGTCTTTATTCTCACCATGGGTTGCACTGGAAATGGGAGACTGGAATTCACTCTCTGGAATTCCAGCAGTGTTTCCATGGGATTACAAATCTAAACTTCTTGGACCACAATGAGAACAAAAAAGAGACCTCTACGTTTGGTGCTCAATGTGGCTGAAATGTATGACCTTCATGCCACAAGGACCACAATCCAGAATCAGGTGCTGTCAGCCCACTGGACCTTGCATAATGAAGTTTAAGTTGAGTGGAGCATTTGACTAGTTACAGTGCTCAGATGCAAGTAGCAAGTAGGAGTCTATTTGTCAAGCGTAACAATGGTGTAAGTGTAGGCTTTATCTACAAATGTCATTTGCCTAAGGTTGCAGAGCTCCAACCATTGGGATTTAATTCCCTTCTTAGGCTGTATCCTCCTAGGGAGCTGGGGATTTAGCTCAGTAGCATAAGTGCTTGCCTTGCAAGTGCATGGTTGTGAGTTTGATCCCTGGTACCAATTAAAAAAAAAAAGGCTGTATCTCCAAAGGTCTTCATTTATTCTTCAATCCATGTCAAATTTTTTGATTCATTGGGCTAAACACATGAAAAAAACCCAGGAGACCCAAAGAAATGGCCTTTCTGTAACAAAAGGTCAGAGTAGCAGGTGTAAACAATTTCAAGGGACAGTTTCTTTACCACTGCTTCAGCCACAGGCCATCCCCATGTTTGGGGGCCTTCTGCTGGCTCCTGCTTGTGTTCTATCCCTCAGCAAAGCACCCAAGTGCCCCAGGGGCAGAGAGCATACAAGTATAAGAATGAAGATTCCTCCCTTTAAGCTCACAAAGCCTCTAGGGATGCTTTAATACAAATGCAGAGCAAAGGTGCTAGTCAGCTTTCTGTTGCTGTGATAAAACACCTGAGACAGATCAATTTAAAGGAGGAAAGGTTGATTTGGCTCATGATCCCCAAATTTCAGAGTAACTTAGTTGCTCTGTCATGGCTGCCTTGATGTCCTGAGTTGATTCAAAATGTTTACCTTTCGTGGTCGTTTTGTCACTTTGGGGAAGAGCCAAAGTCACACGGTGCCAGATCTGGTGAAAGAGCTGGATGAGGAGACACCATAATATTTTGACGAGCCTGTCTTTCCATTGGCTGGCACTGGGCAGCTACATTCACTGTAGCTTTGATCACGCCTTGCCTGGCTCTGTTGCTTTCAGGCTGTGATGGAGAAGCACACTACTGGTGAACCATGGAGCAGAGAGAACTATTTACCTGATGGGGCTGGGAGACAAAGAGGGAGAAGAGCTCCAAGTCCCCTGGATGCCCTGCAAAGTGGCTGAACTTCCTTCGAGGAGGCCCCAGCTCCTAAGCTTTCTGCCTCCTACTAGTAGTGCCATCAACTGGGGACAAAACCTTCAATGCAAACTTTCAGGGGACATTTAAAATCCAGACCAGGACAGCGTAGAATGAAGACCTGAAGCCCTTTTAACATGAGCTTTTACAAAGGAGGTGCCCACCTGCAGCCGGAGCTGAGGGTGAGGCACAGCAGGCTGGGGGAGCAACATCTTTCCCAATTGAGCTATGGGGTGCTCCCTGCACACCCACAGTGTTTCACAAATGCCTTCCCCACCCGGTGGTCCTTTGTGGATGCTTCAGGAAGGTGTGGTCAGAGGGAATACTTTCTATAAGAGACCCCTCCTTTTGTTTCCTATTAATTATTTTCAAAGACCACTTTGGACTTAGCTATTAGTGCCTTTTTTTTCTGCTGTGAAATTGAGGGTTACTTGTGGGGAGAGAAAGGCAAGATTACAGGGTAGTTTGGAGCTGAGGCGGCAGAGGCTGTGCGGGTGGGCGTCTTCAAGAGAGATGAGAGCCGAGGGGGAACAGATGGGTCTCAGACTGATACCGGGAAGGAAGAGAAAGAAGGAAAGAAGGAAAGACGGAGGAAGGAAATACAGGAGGAAAGAACAAAGGGGGAAAGGATAAGGAAGCAAAGAAAAACATATAAAGGAAGCAAAAATGAAAAGGTTTTATTTTCAGATGAGTTTTATGCAAGGCAAGCATTTCCCTATTCAGGAGCTCCTGGGCCACCCTTGCTTCTGATCCAGCAGCCCCCAGTGCTGCATGAGCCTCTCGGGCTCCCTGGAACGGCTCCTCCCTGTGGCAGAAGAACAGGAGGCCACCGGATGTGAGTGGCCGTGCGTGTTCATGTGAGCAGCAGCGGCTCAGCAGCCAGCACTTCTTCCTGTTTAGGGTGCTGAGCTATGAGGTGAACACTAAGTCAGATGCTGGTGTCCTGGGGTCCCTTCAGGCATAAGAGCCTGCTCCAGAACAAGGTGGGAAGTGCAAGTTTTTAAGGGCCACCTTGAGTGCACAGTTTTAAGGGCCACTGTGGGCATCTCAGGGAAGGGCTTGCTGGGAAGATGCTGAGTCTTTAGTAGCCTCATTGGAAAAGTTCTGGGAACCAAAGAGGACCCATCCCAGCTACTCAGGTCAATCTCTGTTCTCAGCAAGGGCTCTGGGGCCTGGTCACGACTTCTCATGATGAGCTTGGGATAGATTCAAAGAAACTGTTTGTTTTGCTTCATTAACCAAAAGGTACTGGAGTTAAAGTTTGATTTTTATCAATCAATTTTTAGAGAGAATAGATCAAACACCAAGAAGGAAGTGTTAGAGATACCGCCTGGTGAGAGGAAGGATCCCACACGTGTGCAAAGCAGAAAGGTGTTTGAGTAACCCAGGAACGTATTCTGCTCCCCAGCCCTCACCTCTAATCCCTAACTCCTCACAGTGTGGCATCATTGTTGGGGAAGGTTTGGGACTTTTCTGGGAATCCAGATTTTATTTCTGCACCAAACAAAATTCCTCTTAAGCAAGCTTCATACAACCTCAGGCCTGGTGCTGTTCTTAGTTGTGAAAGCCTGATGAGGCAGTTGTCTAAGTTATTTTTCTCTCATTGCTGAGATGAGAAATCTGACAGAGTTAAAGGAAGAAAGGTTTATTTATCTCACAGTTTGTAGAGGTTTCAGTCCATAGTTGGTTGGTTCTGAGGAAGGGTGGCATGGCAGAGGAGAAACAATGCATGGTACACACAAAATAACCAAAGCAATGGGGGATTGAATAGTGTCCTTCTGCCCCACTTATCTTATCCATATCACTCAAGGTGGGTGGCACTCAGACCCTTAATCCTTGTGCCCTTGAGTCTAGCATTGCACCAGTCTCAGCATCACACACTTTAGATCCAGCCAGTTCTGAAAAAACCTCCCCCATGACTGCATGAGGCTTTGGGGGGCCATCTAGACACAAGCTATAAGAGTAATAAACTTTAATTAAATCTCCAGTTTTCACTCTGAATTTGTTGCTACAAAAAATTTTCCCAACTGCCCATGGAAACTTCTGAAACCACATAGGGTGTGTGAAGGTGGCAAGGTAGGGATAAGAGAGAGCTAGGGAGCCTATCAGTCAGGAGAAGCTGGGTTTCACTGCAAAAAAAAAAAAATGCAACCCCAAGTCTAGTGGTTTAAAAACAGGTTCATGGCTATATGAAATGTGACAAAAAAAATTCAGTGAATGCTACTGCCAGGTGCTACCCAGTGGAAAAGCAGGTATTGATTGATTGATTGAGACAGGGTTTTACTACATAGTTCAGGCTGGTCTTGAACTTGCGGCAGTCTCCCTGCCTCTGCCTTCTGAGTGCTAGGATTACAGGGCAGAGCCATCAGGCCTGGCTTGGCTCTTAGAAACATGTATCCTTATCCATTTTATATACCAGATCTAGCACCACGGGACTCCTGGCTCTTCTCTGAGGTCAAAATGACCAAGAAAAGTTAATATTTTGAATCGATTCAGGACATTCAGGCAGCCACGATCATGCAAGTGGAGATACAGAACAGTGCACTGCTGCTTCAGAAAGTGGCAAGATAGTTAGGTTTGATGTGGTCCAAGTGAGGGTGGGGGTATTTCGAGGGGTCTTCATGGCAATGTGCCTTTTACTGTAATGAATATTTTTTATTGAAACACACACTGTATCTTCCGATCACACCTCATGCGTATGCACAGATGTTTTCAGGAAGAAACCCGAAGCTGATTATTCTGTAGCAGGTGGCTCCCTGCCAACCTGGCAGTGCCATTCTTCACAGGACCCCACAGGGCAGGGACACGTGAGGAACATCTTCTCCCAGGCTTGCCCTTGTCTTTGAAGTGCAGCCACATACAAAAGTCTCTGTTCAGGCCTGGGCCTGCCTGGCTCTGCCCAGCAAAGCTCTCCTGGGGGCCCTGGAGACCCCCGCCTCCTGCATCCCCTGGGTGGCCCAGCCCTCCGGAGTCATCTCCCTGGGGGGGGATCCATCCCATCTGGATCCCAGAGCCCAACCGTCTTGGCTGACGCTGCCCAGAGTGTCAGTCAAACTAGAGAATATTCTTTTAATTCTGAATAACCATGGAGGGCTGGCGGGGCTCCCTTCGCCTGACAGATGGTGAACACATGCCGGGGAGGGCCCGGCCCTGCACATCAATCTCTGCTGCTTTCAGCGGGTCCTTCCTGTGCTGGCTCCCTTCTAGCCTGGTCCAGGCCGTGAGTCTCTCTGTGGCTGGAGGTGGGCAGAGGGTTTCCAGAGGAGGGGCAGGAAATCCGGGTGCTGATATCAGATGCTATTAGATAAATGATCAGCTGTCGCCCTGACTGGAGCTGGCTGGTCTCCCGCTGATGATTCCCATCTCGGCTCCTGTGTGGGCGGAGCAGCCTGGAAAATGCTCCGGCAACTGGGAACCATTTTGGGTTTGTACAATTGCTCCCTTCCCATTATTGCGAGGATTTTCCTATACTTCGGATTTCAAAACCAATCTTTTAAAACATGTCCCGCGGAAGCTTAATGCATGTTGGAAAAGACAGCTTGTAAAAGCTCTTGATGATCAGTAGGAAGGAGGGGATTCCAGAAGCCCCTTCTGGATGTGGGGCAGATAAACAGTGAGCTCAGTTCAGGGGGACCCTGGCTACATCCTTAGGGTCCCGGCTGCCCTGAGCTCCCTGCTCCACTGCCGTAGTTTGAAGACTCTCCCCAGGCTGACGAGCTCCAGATTTCTATTTCTAGCCTATATCTTGTCCCAGGGCTCCAGATCCTTTACTGTATAGCTAGTGTCTTCTGGCTGTCTCATGTGAGTATCTCATGACTACCGCAAACTTCCCACACCTGAAATCCACTCAGGTTTTTACTCTCAAGTGTGCTTCTCTGCCATTCTCCACCGTATCAATCAAGGTGGCTGCCATCTCCCAACTGCTGCAGGCAAGGACCTCAACCTACCTTATGGCTCACCTGTCTAATCCATCAGGAAAGTCTTCGTCATCTTTCTACAGCATAAATCCTGAGTCTGTTTTCTTCTCTTTGCTCTCAATAGGTCTCACTGCAAACCTCTATCATTTCATATCTAGACTGTCCTCTTTTCCAGTCTCATCTTATCCCATGTTAAAAGACATTCTCCATGCAGCAGCCACTGGGATCATCCAACAGGAACTAGGCTGTGGCTGTGTTAGGTTAAAGACTTTCAATGACCAGAGAACCAAACTCTTTTTCTTTGACAACACCAGCTGATCTCTGAGCAGTTTTCTGCTACTATGACAAATACTTGAGTTAAACAAATTATAAGGAGAAAGTGTTTATTTTGGCTTACGGTGTCAGAGGGTTTAGTCCACGGTTGCTTGATCACATAGCTTGGATCCTGTGGTGAGGATGTGTCTCATGATGGAAGAGTGCCCTGGAGTTGCTGCTCACTTCATGGCAGCTGGGAAGTGAAGAGAGAGATGAGGAGGCCACAGCCTCCATATTGGGAGAGTTTCAAGGAAGCTCTCCCAATGACCCAACTTCCTCCCATTAGGCCCTACCGCCCCGAGTTTCTGCTGCTTCCCAGTAGCGCTACAGGCTGGCCACTAACTTCTTATCACACAGGCAGAGCATTGATTAATTGCTGCCCAGTGTCGATCTCCAAGGCTCTCTTTCTCTACAACTCTCTAGCCACCCTCAACTCTGGAGGTCCTTTGATTATCTCAAACTTCTCAGTCTCAGGGACCTTGCCCTTATTTTTCACTGCCTGGAGTGCTCTTGTTCAGCTCTCTACTTGACTCTTTTTGATCATTTTGGTCTCAGCTACACAGTCTGTGTCTTGTAGGAGGTGTGACGATTACCCTGGAGGGCTTTGTGTTGGGCGTGGACTGGCATTAGCTGGCCATACTGGAATGCAGGAATACTCAAGACAAGTAGATCAATTGGAAAGGTGATGCAATAAGCCAGGTAAGCATTTAAAAAGAGCTAGAACTGGGGAAGTGGCCAAAAGGCAGCAGAGTAACAGGGGACCGGAGTCAGGTAGGTGGTGGGAATTGGCCCATCTGGCATTGTCATCTGGGAACCTGTGTCTGAGGCTGGGGAAAAGTGTTGTAACAATTGCTTTTTAATTTTTTTTTTTTCCTTAGCTCCTCACTGACTTGGGAAGGCTTTTCCCCAGGGGTGCCATTTGTTGTTTAGATGACTCCATAGGACCATTTTACATCTTCTATTTGTGGTTCCTGTGGGTGGGGCGGCCTTCCTTGCCTAGGGACTGGGGTAAATTGCCATTGCTTAAGTTAAGCAGTGCTGGTGTCTTGCACATGTGCTTGGAGAAAAAGAATCTTCGAGAGCAGAAAGAGGCCAAGTTCCTCCAGAAATGGAACTACAGGATTCCCCACAGTGGAGTGCCGGGAAATTCAGGGAGCTGCTCTGGGAACATCCTGAAGCCATCTGCCCCACATTGCAGCCAACTAAAAAACACTTCCAGAGACCGGTGTGAATCACTGTTTCCCAAAAATAGTAATGGGGTTGAGGGAAAGCGTGGGCCAGCCCTCCGTATGCTTCTCCATGCAATGCCAAAAACTTTGGATATAAACTCTGTTTCTATTCTGTTTACCAACACTAAATTTTGTAGTGATTTTCCTCATGGTAATGACTGGCCCATATTGCCTTTTGTTTACTGTCTAGAGGACAGTAACTACTTCAGGTTAATACAGAGGTACAAGCTCTCCTCATTTCTTCCTTAGCTTGAATTGGTCTACTGAGGTTTCATTTCTTCACAGTTCATTCACTGTTGGACATGCAAAGCTACATTTACTGGGAAAAGGAAAAGAAATGCCAATTTCAAGAAGACTGGGCCTTCAAGGAAGAAATTGCTGCCACTGGGTTGAGGTGCACTTGAGTTATAGAAATGCAAGGTTTAAGGTGTTTTAGTGTGTATGATGCTTGAGATATGAAGAAACCCCAACTAACTAAAGAAAAGTAGTAACAGTCATACTATGCTTGCCCATAACGTTCTTGTAGATAGTCAGTAATTTCCTGAGCGAGTTCACACTGTAGTGGTTCACTCTAGTTTATCTAATACATCTTCAGATTGAGATTCAACCCCAGGAGGATCAGAGGGAAAGAAGACGAAATCGATCCACTTGTGGAATTGTACTTTCTCAGGTCATGGCTTAAAATTAGGAGATAGTATGGGGTTTGAACATGAGGTTTAGATGAGGGTTAGGATCAGGATTAAAAGTTCCCTGCTCATGTTTATTCTTGTGTGAAGCTCAGAAAATACCTTTGGGTATTTTCAGGGCCTTACAATATTTTGTCTATTTTTCTTCTTCTATTTCTCCTTTTAATAGATAATATGCACACTCCTGGAAAGATACATAGTATTTAAAAGAAGACCCAATGAGCAGGAAGCTACTTTCTTGGTCCTGCTCCCAACAAAACTTCACTATCAATCACTTTGCTTGCCCGTTAGATAGGAGCCACATACCTACAAACGTGTAGGTCTTAGAGCACATGTGGTGTTCTACCCACTGTTCTGTAACTTTCATTGTTTACTGAGAACTATGCCTTTGGGATTGACATTGAACTACTAAGCAGGTGCTTTGATTTGATGTGGTTTGTTAACACCGACATTCAGGTGGGAATTTGCTTGTCAATGTAGCTGCAACCAGAGGTGGAGCCTTTTAAAGGTGATTAGCGTGGTGGCCACACCTGCGATTTTAGGCCAAGGAAAGAGGATCACAATTTCAAACCCAGCCTGGACTTAGCCAAACCCTGTCTCAAAATAAGAAATAAAAAGAGTTGGGAAGGTGGCAAGAGTGAGGTTCAACCTTTAAGTGGGGGAGGGTGTTAACTTTTCCCTGAGACTTTGATTTGTGGGTGATTGGGCTAGATCTCATGGACTAGCTCAGTTCTCATCAGAACAGACCATCATGAAGTGAATCCACTTTCCTCTTCCCCTTGTCTCCTCTTCCATATGCATCCTCTTCTTGCTTATCTGTTTTTCTGCCATTCATAAGGTCCCTCACCAAAAGCCAAGAAGATACTGTCACCATCCCAGCCTCCAGAACCATGAACCCAAATAAACCTGTTGTAAATAATTTTCCCAGTCCCGGGCACTCTGTTACAGCCACAGAAATTGGACTGAGACAGTGACTAAACCCGAGTAAGAAGCTGTTGTCTGTAAACTACATTACTTGCAATACTTGCAATAGCTAATGTGAGTCTGGTTCACTCTGCATGTTCCATATTCCAACTGGTGAAAAAAAGAATAGTTGTTCATTATTCCTGTTTTCTTTAGCATTTCTCTCCAGCTTTCTTGTGTGGTTGGCTTCCATTGTCCGTGTTTATTTTGTCTCCCTTTTTTTTTTTTTGACTCTCATGATGGCTTCCTGTTGTCCCTCACATGCCCCACTATTTCCACATGGCCTCTCAAGCGCCATTCTTCCTCCTTCTAGCATGTTTTCATGTTTTTCTGAAACTTTTTTCTTGAAAGAATTAGTCTGGCTTTGCATGAGGCAGGCCCTTCGCCTCAGTGATTTGCCCAAGATGCTGTTTTTGACGACTAGAGGTCTTTCTTTTTGGTAACCTTTAGGAGGAGAGGAGGCTTCTGCCTGGAGACGATGTTATTTCTGGAGTGCAGGGAGCGTTGCTGGTCCATCTGGGTGGGTTTCCCGGTGGATGTTACAGCAGGAGGTCACAGTGACTCAGCCAGTGGGTCAGAAAGGGAGTCATCAATTAGGCGAAATCAGGATGCGTCATTCTCTCACCTCTCTGTGGTGAGAGTAGTCAGCTGTCTGTGGAGAGAGACAGAGAGCAGCAACAGCAGCATCTTGGGACCAAGAAGACGGGATGATGGGAGACACCGGACATGCGTGAGAACGTGGTCGTGAGCCATACGAGGCAGAGCCAGCTCTCGGGAGGGAGTGGCTGCAGATGCTGGTAACTCAGTGCGCTGTATTTCCTGTCTTTCTGTCCTTGCCTTGACCCTGGGTGCAGACACCAGCCACAAGTGCTACTTCAGGAATCCGGGCAGCAAGAGCAGCTCGTACCAGCAAAGTGAGGGTTGGCTGCGGGAAGGAGGCGGATGAGTTAAGCAGGACCCTTGGTGGGGACAGCAGATGGGAACAGTGACTTCTTAACCCAGGAAACATGGCAGCTGTTCCTGAGGTGCAGCTTCCCCAGGGAAGGCGGGTGCCGGGTGCAGGAAGACTTCCTCCTCCCCTCAGGCTGCAGCCAGGCGGGTGCCGGGTGCAGGAAGACTTCCTCCTCCCCTCAGGCTGCAGCCAGGCGGGTGCCGGGTGCAGGAAGACTTCCTCCTCCCCTCAGGCTGCAGCCAGGAGAGGCGCTGAGGGCTTTGGCGGAGGTGACCCAGAATGGCAGCTTCTTCTTCTAGGATTTGTCCCAGGTCTCTCCTGGTGACATCTTCCCACTTGCGGGGTGCCCACTCCAACGCTCCCAGCCCTACCTGGCATTTTCTCCTTAGCACTCGCCACCTGCTTAATATGTAAAGGCTTTACCTCATCAAAGGTGAAGCCATATATCCATATTTCCTCCAGGTCCTCCTTCCGGTGACTCTGGAACTGCTTTCCTGGGTCACCTTGATGTGCTATCTTCAGTGCACAACATTCCTCTCCATTCTAGCTCAGAGACTTCAGGATCAACATGGATGAGCCATCTGACCCTTGGCTATTTGTCCTTGGCATTGCACTTTCTTTCCTGTCACTTCAGCCATCCATTGCCACTGGCACTTGTCATTATAGAAGCCATTTTGTCTATTACAGTTTACATCTAGATGTCCCCCAAAGCCTCATGTGTTCACAGGTGGGACTTTTGGGAGGTGATTGGGTCATGGGTGTGTTTAGTTTACAGTTAAATGTAGCACTGGAAGGTGAAGCTGGCTCAGAGGAGGCTTGTCGCTGGGGGCGTGGCCTGGAGGGGTTTATCTCCCTCCTTCCTCCCTTGGTCTCTGGTCTCTCTCTGCCTCCTGCTGCCAGGCCATGAGCTGTTTCTCCTCTGCGATGCGCCTCTGCCACGCTGTCCTGCCTTGGAGCCAGCCAACCATGGACTGAAACCTCTACAAACTGTGAGCCAAAATAAACATTTCCTCCTTAGAGTTGTGGGTCTTGGGTATTGGGTCTCAGCAATGATAAAGTAACTGACATTATTCAAATCTCTTTGTCAAGTATCTATTCTCTGACAAGCATGTTGCTCTAATCTTGGTGCTATAATGCCTTGATCTCATCAAGACCTCTGAATCACTAAAACCTACACTTTGCCCATCAGTACATCCATCTTTAGGCTTCCTTAACTCATTATCCGCTCAGATAACTCCATCGTAGATTCAATTCTCCATCCCTTCCTGATCTGCTCTGCCAGCCTCTCTGTGGCAGGTTGTGTTTTCCCGAGATGCCCTCTGCACATCCTTCTGCCATGTGACTGTGCAACTCCCCGGGGGGTGGTGGAATCTAATTCCCTGCCTTTGCATCTGAATGGCCCTATGATTTGATTATAAGTAAGAGAATGCTGTGTAAATAACATAGCCAGATTAGAAAGGACCAAGGAGCTGTCTCCTGACTTCTTTGGGGTCCTCATTCTGGGGAAATCATCCAGCTAAGTGAGGAGTCCATGCAGTGATCTGAATCCTGGTGTCCCATCAAAATTCATATGATGAGACTTAATCCCCAATATAATAATATTGAGAACTGCAGCCTTTGGGAGGTGGTTAGGTCATGAGAAATCTTCACAAATAGGATTCGTGCCCTTATAAGAGAGACTCCAGGCAGGACGTATTGACACATACCTATAATGCCAGCATTCTGGGAGGCTGAGGCAGGAGGACTACAATTAGGAGTCCCTTCTGGACCAGTTAGTGACTTAGTGATTCCCTGACTCAAAATAAAAAAATAAAAAAGACTGGGGGTGTAGTTCAGTGCAAAGACTCTGGGTTTAATCCCCAGTGCTATACACACACACACAGACACACACACACACATGCGCGCACCCTAAAAACAAACAAATGAAATGATACCATCACATCTCTGGGAGCATGTCTGTTCCCTTCTGCCACATGAGGACATATAGCTGGTACCACCTATGAGGAACAGGCCTTCTGTAGACACTGAATCTTCCAGTACCATAAGTATCTAGTCAGATACACTGAACAGCAGTCTGAGTGGACCGAGATCGTCCAATTACTCTGAAAGGTCCAAGCTGAAAGGACTGTAGGCAGATTCTTCAATCAACGTCTCAGGGCACCCACCCTTCCCTCCCTCCACACCTAGGTGCCAGACATGGGAGAAAACTCCAGAACACCCTGCTTGCCAGCCGAGTTCACCGAGCATGGGTGGCATCAGGAGCAGAAGTCATGCAGCTGACACCTGCCTGGATCCCTGGTCTGTGAGATAGAATAAAACCGCTGATCTTTTAAGCCACTAGGCTTCGAGGCATTGTGTTTTACAGAATCATGACGCAGCCCTCTGCCTTCTCACCTCCTACCTCTGAGCAGATGGAGGGAGGCAGAAGTAGGGGTGACTGGCCTCCCTCTAAACATCAAATGGCCATCACCCCTGATGATCCTCTTGTGCTGCTGGGACGAGCTTGCCCTTCCTCTGACTGCTTTGTGTCTTTTCTCTCACCTCTAACCTCCTCCATTCCTTTATTTTTAAGGCAGCCTAAGTTATTTGAGGGGAGATGTCAAGACAGAGCTCAGAAGTTCGGGAGGGGGGAGAGATTGGAGACAGAGCTAAAACTCTGAGAGTCATGAAGATGTTTAAGATTATGAAACTGGGTGACATCATTGGGCTGGGGCATGAATGGAGCAGCCAGCCAAGGACAAGTCCTTAACCTCTGCAAGTTGGAGATGTGGGAGAGGGGGAGAAGGTAATAAAATAGACTGGGAAACTTGGCAGGGTGAGGTTAGTGTGAAATGGAGCGCATAATGCTGTGAACACTAAGAGGAGGTTTTAGAAGATGAGTCCCTGAGCAGGTGGGAGGAGGCAAGGGAGGGCACAGAGATGCAGGATTGGCCTGGGATTCCTGGAACTTCTTCCAGGACAATGGGAAGTGGTGGGGGAAGGCCCCATAGACCCTTTCTGGGTCCAGATGAAGTGGTGGCAAGATGAAGTGCCCCCAGTTGGGGGTGTTTATTTCTTTGTGTGGCCTGACTATGGAACAGGCATCTCACACTTTAGCATGTCTAACTCACTCTGACCTCGACCTTTCCCAGCTCGTACTGGTTTCCGCACACATGCGGTTGCTTTGCTGAGAAACAGGAACCAACCCAACAGTAAGCTGTGGTTCCACCATAAAACTGGGTCTCCAGCCTGACCTCAGAGTGTCTGCGGCATCCACCTCTGTCCTCCCACCAACCCTGATCGCTGCTCTCTGGATATCCTTGCTGTCACTCCTGTTCCTTCCCCTGTCCCACGGTCCACAGTACTCTGGAGTAATTTAAACCATGTAGATCAAACACGATCCCTGCCTAATATCCTGTGATTTCCCATCTGCTTGCAGTGCGTCCCAACTCCATGGTGTTCCTGGGCCTTAGTTCTGTATTTAGCGAAGCTGGTGACCCAGCTGGGGAGGCGGGAAGACACTGACCATCGGTTGCTGCCACAGAGTGGACAAGTCCAAAAGCTCAAGCCCTACCATTGGAATTCAGGCTGCAGGGGTGGCTCTTGAAGTCTTGTGAGATAGCGGCAGATTCTTTTGTTGGGAAGGTCTTGCTGGCCTGGCCTGGGGACCGAATGCCCTCTTCATTATCAGGCCCATGTGCTTGCTGGCTAGGCCACAGCTGGGTCTCCTGACTGCAAACTGTTTATATTTGGGCTCCTCCCTCGGGCTGCATGATGTGCCCTGGGTGGCACAGGGAAAGTGGCCTTGTGGTGGCTCTCATGTGGCCTCCACTGCCACTTTGGCAGCAGATGTGGCCTTGGCAGTGCTGGGTAGAGGTGGGTGCCCTGGGCTCTTTGGTCTCTGCAGGGTCCCTGGGCTTTTCCTTGCAGTGCTTGGCTAGATTGGCATGGCGTTTAGACATTTTTCTGCCTTGGTAAGTTTCTCCTTTTCCTGTTCCTTAACAGGAGAGAAGAAGACTGGGAAGACTTTTTTTCTCCCAACCTGTGCCCACTGGCATTTTGGGGTTGACAAAAAGTGGAGAGGTTAGGACCTGGCTGGTGATAGAGGTAGGGACATAGATGCTGGAGCTTATTTTCAATATGATTCAGATTTTACCCGGTGGTATCAGAAGAGAAATGCATTGGAGACTCTGTGGTTTGGTTAATGACCTGAAAGGCCCGTGTGTTAAAGATGTGGTTCCTGGGTGGTCTATTTGGAGATGTGCAGACGTTTAAGAGAAATGGGCTGTTGGGGCACCCTTACCTTACTGGGAGCGTGCATTCAAAAAGGGTTTTGTGTCCCCTCTCCTGCCTCATGATACGGGCACTTGCTGTGACATACACTTCTTCTGTGGTAGCTGCCCTATCTGAGCACTGAGCCAAGGGGACCACTTGATCTAAACCCAAACCTCCAGACCTTGAACCAGAACAAACCTCTGGACCTCATATTTGGCCTGTAGTAGGTATTTCATTGTGAGGATACAAAACTGATTACCACAGAAGCTTTCAAGGATATTTGAATATAAGAGCAGAATATGATGCAAACAGGATGAATTCTGGCCTGTGAGGTGCCCACACAACAGGGCTCCTGGCCTGGGCTCCATCTCCAGTGCCCCTGAAATTAGATTCTGACCACGGTTGAATTTTGAGAAGCCCAAGACCCTCCTAGGAAGCTCCTGAGGACCTGTCATTGGCATCCTATAAATAAGTTGCTGTGGTGCTCGAATGAGGATGGTGCTGGTTTTACCTGCAACTCTAAATTATATTAAACATTTCTGGAAAGAAAAACCCTCAAAACAGAACTGAGGCTGAGGCCTCAATCCCAGCACCACAGTTCGCTTTCTAAGGGCACCGGTACCCTGTGAAGGGTCTTGGTCCTCAAGTCTAACTCACCTCCCTCGTGCTGCAGTGCATGTAAAGCTGTCGCCACTAAGTTGATGACTCTGCCCTGAGTGGTTGGCTGGAGTCCAGCTGTGTCATCCGTGTGTGAGGAGTTGTCATGGTTCCTCCACACCAGGCTGGCGTGGACTCTGCCTTACACAGTCACATGAGCCCTCGAAGCTTTCATTTTGAAAATCAGGTGCTTGCAAGTCCTAGAGGCAAAGCCCTGGCTGCCAATGTAATTCACATCCCCTCCCTATGCTGAGTGTGAAGCATGGTGTTTAGAGAGGGATGTGGGGGTCTTTGGAACTGTCCGTAGTGGGGCTACCACAGCACTCTCTTCCCATTGCATCACAGGTTTTAAGGACCTTGCACATGACAAAGCAATTTCTTTTTGTGTCTAAAAATCTTCTAGGAAAATCCCAGGTATCCATGATGGCAACTTGAGGATGATATCTTAAGGGTCCTCTCTAAGAATCCTGGAAGGAGATCTGGTCTAGCTAAAGAGATGGGACTTCAATATGAAGAAGTGACTGATAAATAATTAAAGGTTTAAATAATTTTAAACTCTAGGTGCCTGTGCCAGCTCTCCGTTACTATCACAAACACCCGAGAGCACCAGCTTGGAAAGGTTGGTTTTGGCTCACAGCCCTGAAGAGTTTCAGCCCAGCTGTTGACCTTGTTGCTTTGGAGCCTGTGGTGAGACAGCACATCGTGGTGGGAGCAATGATGGGCATGGTGGGTGACAGAGGAAAACCACTCACCCCACAGCTAAAGCAACAGAGAGTGAGGAAGGCATTGGGATCCTCAGTGCTTTCAAGGGTGCATCTCCACTGACCTTCCCTAGGCCCTGTCTCTTTAGGTTCCGCCACCTCCCAATGCATAGCAGCACCTTTTTAGCAAGCACAGTGCTTTATGGGACATTCCAGATCCAGAGCACAGTGGTGCCCCATGACCAACTGATTGATAATTTGTGCATTTCATGTTACACAGAGCAGACTGGAGGAGGAGAACTTTTATAGACTGGAGGGGTTGAGGTTTGAGCTGGTTCGTGGGAGGAACATGGATTTGGCTACTCGGTGTGTCCAAGTGAGTTGAATTAGCCCTGCAGGAGGAATGCAGTCACCCTCTGGGGTCCCTAGGAGTTTAGTCCCAGGACTCGCTACAGATGCCAAAACTCTGACCATGCACAAGTCTCTGATATACAAAGGAGCAGTATTTACATATAATCTAAGCATCTCCTTCTGTGCACTTGAACCATTGCTAGATAACTCAGAATATTTAATCCAAGGCAAGTGCTTTGTTAATTATGCCAAATGGTTCAGGGAGTAATGGCAGAGTGACAAAGTCTGTCCCTGTTCAGGGCAGGTCCTTAGTGGCTGCATCCTCAAATGGGGAACATCAGTCTGGGTGGGGCTAGGGTGTTCCCAGGAAGGCAAGCATGTGAATGCTGGAACTCACACACAGAATGCTCACAAAGAAACTGAGAGGATCTGTCTACTCAAAGAAGGGACCAGGTAAATTGTGAGAGAGAATTTCCCAGGTAGGTGGAGCCGGGCTGTGGGAGCCTTTGGAAACCAGACTAAAAAGCACCTGGGAGTTACTGGTCACTTGCTAGATTCTGTGCAGTGTTCTAAGCCCTCTACACATATTTAAATTCTCCTAACAACCTTCTGGGGCTGCTTCTGTTGCCAGCACATTTTGTAGCTAAGGAAGCCAAAAAAGGAGGCAAGGTAAGCATCGTGAGTCTGGAATGAGCTGAGGAATAGTATGCAAACAACAGCCAGCCCTGCTGCGATCTCTCCTGCTGAGTTAAACCAGGTTAACGGACCCGCTTGGTGACACTGGATGATGTGATTCCTAGGTTGTCAGTGATTGGTGTCAGTACATTTTTCCTTCCTGTACATTTGACACGTTGGTGCTTCCTGGGCCTGCATTTGCTTCCTGTTCCTTGGGTTCATGTAGAAAAGTAAGAGAAAGGCTCCCCCATATCTGAGTCCAGGCATGACTGGAAGTGTGCGATGACATGATGCTAATTCCTGCCAAGTGGCTTTGCTGCATGGAAGACTCTGGCCCGGTCGTGTGTAGTATCTCACTTGGGACAAATGGAGACTGTGCCCAGCTGGTGGGTTGGGGGATCAGCTAGGGAATAGCACCCATTTAGTTTTCATGCATTCACTCAACCAGAGTTAGCTGAGTGCCTCCCATGTGCCAAGAACTGAGTTGAGTGTGATGAACACACACAAATTACTTTTATGTATGGGAACAGTAATCAGTGAGATCATGGATGACGGGGGAGGGGAGTGACATCTGGATGGACCAGAAGGATTAAAAGGAAGTAATCCAATGAAGAAGAGGAGATAAATGTTCTTGGGAGAAGCAGCAGGAGAATCAAAGGCCTTCAGGTGGAAGCCAGCTTGGGGAGCTGGAGAAAAGGAAGGCCAGCAATGACAGAGAAGGTGAGTGGGAAGAGTGACAAGAAATGGAAGCTTGGGGAGGCAGGTGGGTCAGGCTGGCGGGGGTTGTTCGAGCTGGCAGTAGGGAGTTCTGATTTGATTCTGTATAAAATGAGAGGTCACTAAGGTTTGCAGTCAGTGGAATAAAGAAGATTCCCTTCATCCATATGTGTCTTGAGGCTTTGAACAGTTTTTGTCAAATGGCCTTTCAGGTGAAGAGCCTTGTGTAAGTGGCAGGTGGCACATACCTGTTGGTGCAGGGAAGAGAGGGTGGGAGGTAGAGGCCCTTCCATGGGGAGCCCTGCATGGTGGGACAGAGAGTATTTGCCCTAGACTCTTCAGTCAGTGAGCAGATCAGAAAAATGGGGATCAATGGGAGCGCCTCTTGGGAACGGCACATGTGACTTTTTTGACATGGAGAGATGGAATCCTTGCCTTCATCCTTGATTCCAAGCAGATTTTCTATTTCAGACAACAGGATATGGTGGAAGGATGTGATGTGACTCCTGAGGTTAGATCACAAGAAATGACACAGCTGGATGGGACCTTGCGCTGGAGGCCCCATCTTTCCCAGGTCAATCACCGGAACCACGTGGCACTTGGGTTGACAGTCCCAGCTGAGCTTAGTCTTCCAACCATGCTGCCACAGCGTCACTGGTGGGAATGAAGCCCTCTGCCAGTTCGGTCCCACTGAAGGACTCTGTGGCTCTCCCATAAACAGAAGACACTCTGCTGAGCTCTCCCCAAATTCCTGACAATAAATCTAACCCATAAAGAATGAGATACAACTAAGGCATGGTTGTTTTACATCACTATGGAGCAGTTTGTTAAGGTGCAATGGGTTTGTGGAACAGGTCTTGTTGCTATAATCTCATGCTTTTCTTCTTTAACCCATACTCGAGGGAGAAAACCTCTCTGAGGGGGCCTGGACAATGTGACCCTTTATTAGACTCAACTCAAAGGATAGAAATTTTTTATGGTCTGGGTATTATATTTTCCCCATGGGCCCAAATGCTAGAGTTTTGGTCCCCAGCTTGTGGCACTGTTGGGGAGTGGTAGAACCTTTAGGTGGTAGGCCTGGTGGAATGAAGTTAGGTTGTTGGGGGTGTGCCCTTGAAGGGGATCTGGGACTCTCAACTAGTCCTCTTTTTCTCTTCTTGGCTTCCTGGCTATGATGAGGTGAGCAATCTCTTCTGCCATATACTCCCTGGTGTGGTGAAGTGTGCTGCCACAGGTCAAAGCAACCAGGGACTGAATCAAAATAAACCTGTTTTCCTTGTACATTAATTATCTCAGATTCTTTTATCACAGCAGCAGAAAGCTGACTCACTCAGCAATCTCCCACCAATCTCTTGGGAACAAAGTATGGTGGAGGTAGTGACTGGTTAGTCAATGAGAATGAACATGGTAGTTTTCTGTTGGATCTCAATTTGTGTGTGAATCGCAGAGAGTCAGTATTGTGTTTTTAGATAAGCACCAGTAGAATCTTACTCGGGCTCCGTAAGTATCCTAAGTGGATACTTGGGAGAAGAGAAAGATTGGCAACTGAGGAAATGAGGAGACTTCTGTGGCTAATGTTTCTCCTCTAAGATGAAATACAAGGATGCTACAAGAAATGGGTGAGATGGCTGCACAGGACCAGATTGGACTATAGGGACTCCAGTTCCCTTTGCTGACCCTTGTCTGCCAGAATTTGAGAATCTCAGGCATTCTGCTGCAGAAAAGCTGGTTCTTGAGCCACAGGCTGACATGAGAGTTATAACCCTGTGACTCGGAGGTGGGATAATCAGGTGCTGGAGCAGTGTCTGGTCAGGAGGATTCTCAGACAGACGTTCCTGAAGGATCGTATCCTCAGGGTCTTCCTGTGAGCGTACATGTGAATCTGTTTAGAAAACCCCAGCCTACTTTTGGATGCAAACACATTAGGCTACAAATAAAAAATAGCCTGTGAAGGCCAGAGCTTCTGTAAGATCACACCTGGTCTAGCTTTTCTGTCATCTTGGCATTGAGATCTGATCCCATTTTGAAACAAAAATATGGGCAACATTCCCAAATGTGGGAAATCAGAAGTCATAGTCTTTGTCAGCATAGAAGTTTGTGAAAAGAAAAAGTTATGCTGGTCCCAAACCTCTGGCTAATGGGATCATACTGTGGTTTGGGTTCCCTTAGGGGCTTAATTCATGAGCAAGTCTAAGGAAACTCCAGAACAAAAACCAAACCAAAACAAACAAACAACAAACAAACAAGCAGAACCACCCTGCTCCGGCTACTTTAAAGACTCCATGGCTACATTTCTTTAGTCTTATGCAAGTTTTATAAATGAATCGTAAATTGGCTGTGGGCCTTACCCTCATTCTCAGGGGCAGGAAGGCCAGCCTTGAAGGACTACAGCACAGGGTCCCCTGGTGGGTGGTTAAGAACCACAAGAGGGACATCAGCTTTCTCAGACCCTGTCCCCTGACCAATATAACATGTCTCTGATGGGGTGGAAAGTGTCAGTGATTGGGGAGAGTTGTGGCTTGGGCGTGTCCAATTTGGGAATTCATTCAGTATACTGTGGTCCTTTTATGTCTTATCTCTGAAGTATTTATTACTTCTTGTTAAATACTTACTGAAATGTACTTCTATCCATAAGAGACTTTTCAAGAATATTCATAGTACACCTCTGTGCACACGTATTTCTATTATTTTTATTTTAACTTTCAGATGATCATAGATTCCAAATTAGGTAAGGGTCATCCATCAGAAATCAAAATCATGATGATTTTATGAAATTTAGAAAACTTGAAACCAATAGCGTGAGTTTCTCATTTCTTCAGCTCATCCCTAACATACTGGTTCTACACGGTCGTTATTGATAAGCGGATGTAAAGAGTGTTAATGTATGAACAATTCTTCATTAAATCAAAAGTCTAACTGTGGAACCAGAAAAACAAGAATAGCCAGTTAGTCATAAATAGTGGAACCTTAAATTGTAGTTAAACATATATAACTCATGCAATTTATTGAATAAAACAGTCAAAAGCCAACAATGGTGATCTAATTTTTAAAAATTTTTTCATGAGGATTTTGATAGAGGATATGTAACTTATCTCTTTGATGTAAAAATTTGAAAAAACTCAACATTTAAAGTGGTATATAATAACAAAAGAGAATCCAACAATAAATTTACTAAGGAAAATTGGACCGTAAGTAAGCACATAAGCCAAATATTTACTCGGCTTTTGTTTGTTTTAATATTTTGCTGTGCCGATTATGAAGCTGAGTGTAACTATGACCTCAACTATAATCTCAACCCTAACCCCAACTCTAACCCAATGCTAGCCCTGACCCTAACCCATTCCTAACTCTACCCTAATCCCAACCCTGATGCTCCCCCTCACCTCCACGCTAACCCTTTGTCTGCCTTAACATTTACAGCACTCAGTACTGAGGTCACTAACTTAGGTGCAGTCTCACCACGAGAGCAGTGTTTGCGGTATCTTTTTATGAATCCGAGTTTGAGGCGATGTCCAGTCCCCTTCCCTGGAAGGGGGAAACTTGTGCAAAGAGGGTAAGCGCCATGCGTGGGTTCAGGCAGGGCTGCCCTCTCCCCAGCTCTGGCACGCTGTTCCATTTATTATTTCTCTTTATTGCCTGTGTGCTGGCAATAAAGCCAGGGTCATAAAATTAGAGTGCGGTCACCCCGTAAGGTTTCCCAAATTTCCATGTCGTGTTGGGGGGGGCTCAAAAGTTCCTGATCAATGCCAGGAGATAATCTCAACAGTCTTAGCACAAAGTTGTGTAGATTGGCAGGACACAATTTTTTAAAAAAAGTGTGGGGTGGGTTAAAGCAAAGTTTGACATTTTGGGGGCAAACATGCTTTGTATGCAAGAAGTGTTAGTAATTGAAGACAACCTTGCAATCTTGAGTGCTTTTCTCTTGCATGAGAAGCACGTAAAGCCAAAGCCAGCAGCCCAGACCCCTGCAGCCTGGGACCACCCAGGGAGAGACACGCAGGGAGAGAGGGGTGTTTATCACCAGCTGGCGGAGCTGGGGACCTGCTCAGGCATCTGCGCTGCCAGCAACTCGTCTGAGCTTGAGAAGGCTGCGCTCGCTGGCTCAGGGCGGCCGCCCTGCTCTGTCCCCAGCAGCCTGCTGAAGCCTCAGCCAGCCGGCAGGTGGTTTGACATTTTTTCTCTCTCCTTGCACCCTTTCCTAAGGGACAAGGAGTGGCTGTCTTTGAAGAGGGAGAACTGAAGGAGTTCTAACCACAGAAGCTGCAGGGAAGTTTTCTTTGTTGTTCTTCCAGAGCAGGGCTTTAATTTAAAAAAGAAAAAGAAAACCCAAACAACCCCAACTTCCCCCAACATGCCTGAAAATAATATTCCCCCTAAGTACATCATCTAAAAAATACCCATTTTTATTTCAGTGCCAGGAAACTACCTCTTAGTCACTGCTACTTGTCTGCAGTCATGTGTGATTTTACAGCAGAGGGGTGGGTATGGTGACATCCTCATGACACCAATGGGAACAGGTGACTTTACTAGTTTCAGGTCACACAGTTGCTAATTCTAACCGGAGTCTCTCAAGCTCATGCTGCTGAGCCCTATGTAGAACTTTATCCCTGAGGCTAGAGTTCTGGCCTGCGTGGCAATGACTACATCCAAAAAGAGGGGCAGTTGTCCTTACCTGGGAGTTATTTTGGCCCGCATCCCCCGGGAACATTGGCACATTCTGGGGACCTGTTGGACGGCCACAGCTTGTTACCGGCTGCCAGTGGAAAGAAGCCAAGCTTGCGGGGTGGAGAACGACTGCACTGGACTTGTCCAGAGTGTCAGGTCCCAAAGCTGTGCTGCGGGAGCTTCTGTTTGCTGACGTTTACATCCGAGGGGACTTCTGGCTGTGACTAGCTAGGCAGGGAGCAGCTAACTGGAAGGCAGAAGCCAAAGCACTCCGGGGCACTGACGCCCACTGCAACCCGAGTGGGGCTCCGAGCGCTCAGAAGGGTTTAGAAACTGGGCAAAACCCTGCAGCGCTTCCTCCTTAAACCCAGGGCTGGGTGCAGGCAGCCGCTAACGGGGGGGGGTGCCTTCCTGCTACCCTGTCACCCCTTTCTCTTCCTTCCTTGTGGGGACTGCTGCTGGCTCTCTGGGGATCCTGGTGAGCCCAGATGCCACCGAGGGGAAGGCAGGGGATTCCAGGTGGGAGTCCTGGCTGAGAGACTAGGGGCGGGTGGGGGTGACCCCTGCAAAGGGGCCTCGGGGTGTTTACCCAGAAGGCAGGTCAGGAGCTGTTCTTCCGAGAGGAGGGAGGCAGGGCCTACCCAGAGCCCAGGCTTTGGCTACTTTTCTCCTGTGAGGGGACAACAGTGCCAAGATGGTGAGAGAAAATGGAGCCAGAGCCTCAAGGCCACGGAGAAGCCTTTCCCGAAGGCACTGTGACACGCAGTCTGTCCTCTGCTTCAGTCTGGGTTCCTTGGATGTTGCTTTCTGATATTTATCAACGTCAGTGGTTGTGTAACTGGGGGAGCAGCTGTCTCCCTCTCAGCACACTGCGACGTGTGCAGGCCCCATCCCCGCGCCCCTGGGCTGGCTGGGCACTCTGTGGCCAGGCCTTTCCTGCTGAGGTCCACCTCGTTCTCCCGTGCCTGTGAACCACATCTTGTGCAGGTACCTTTGCTTGGAAACCCACCCCTCTGGAAGGCTCCTTCAAAGCCCCGCCCCCTAAATCTCTCCTGCACTGCCGGAGTCCTCTGTGTACTGACCAGAAGGCCTGAAGTCTGGGATGCTTCTTCACTACCTACCCAGTTGTGGAAGACAGCTTGAGCTTCCTTTTCACAAGGTGTGGTTGAATGTTCAAATTCAATTAAAAACATTATAGTAAAAGGCACATTGCCGTTAATCACCTCAGCATTCTGCCCCGGCTTTGATCGTGGCCTGGCCATTGTTCTGAAGCAGTTCTGGAAGTCCTCCTGCACGCGGGTCTTTATGGGAAGGCCGCTGCCGGGGTCACCTCACAGCAAGGCGGCTTGTTAAAGCATAATGTGCCCTTTCCCGTCTTACGTACAGGATCCATAGTGCGACTCCAGGTCCTTCCTCAGTGTCAAAATGACCACGAAAGGCCAAGGTTGTGAACTGAGTCAGGACACCGAGGCAGTCACAACCACGCAACTAAAGACATTGATGAGAGAGGACTTTCAGAACTGTTGCAAAAAGTGGCGAGAACAATGGGGGAAGTGTGTTTGGAGTGAGGGGGAGTATTTTTGGGGGGATTAATGGCAGAGTGTCTTTTACTGTAGTGATTTTTAAATAGTTGTGAGCATACTTTGTACTCTGTGCTGTGTGCGTGGATACTTGTGGACTGTGCCCAAGGGCCACCGGGCCAGGGCACAGAATGAGACAGGGTCGTGGGAATAGGGGTTCTTGCTTTGCATGATGGGGAGGTCCTGATGTGTTAATGCTCGGTCTCCAGCCTGGGGAGTTACTGGGAGATCCGTTGGCCCACAGTGCCACAGGCCCTGCAGGACACATTCCAGAGCCTGACCGAGGCAGAAGGCTGCCCACTCAGAGCAAGGGAGGAAGAAGAGGCACCGGTAAAACTTTGCACCTGTGGCCGCCTGTGTGCAGTTGGGGTTAACTGGGTCACTCACGCGCTATGAAGATCTTGAGCCAAGACATGAACACAAGACGTAAGCTGGACCCGTGCAACCACATCACGACCCGCAGAGCCCACAGTGACCACCGTCCTTCTGGAAAAGCCTCCGATCTCAGCTCCAAGGGAACACATGAGATAAGGCCGGAATCACAATCTGCAGAGATTCTAGACAGGACAAACACAGGTGACGCGATGCCCCGAGTACTTTGTTGAATCAAGAGATGAAAAAAAGCAACAACTCTATCCATAGCAATACCCAGGTGTTACCTAGCGGCAACAGAAAGATGGGTGGGGGAGGAGGAACCAAATACAAATTCCAACAGGAAGAGAAACTGTGTCGACATAAAAAGAATTCAGGCTGGGCGTGGGAGTGCAGGATTATAATCCCAGCACTCGAGAGGCTGAGGCAGGAGAATCTTAGCAAGTGGGAGACCAGCCTGGGCCACCAAGTGAGCTCAGGGCCAGCCTGAAATGCATAATGAGACCTTGTCTCAAAAAGACCAAAAAAAAAAAAAAGGGAATTCTGAGCAAAGATGAAGCAGGAAGTTAGTCCCAACTGTGAACAAATGTATGTACTGGGAATAACCAAAATCTCACCATGAGGCTGGCAGTGCTGTCCCTTTGCTAACCCAGGGGGACACTGGCTTTGAGTAGGGTAAGAAACGCCCTCCGATCCCTCTGCAGGGAAGCCAGGTGTAGAGCCTGGGTGGTCTTCACGTCTGGAGATAGTGGGTTGTGTGCACTGTCTCTCTGCTCCTGTGTCAGTGACATCATGATGGTAGCCTGTAGCTGGCCGTGATGAGAGTCTTTATGCCACAGTAATGGGCAAATGCTACAAGGAGTCTTCACAGTTTTCATTTATTTTGATTCTCAGAGAGTGTCCATTGTCAAACGTGTACCAGCACAGCACACAGATCTTTCCAAGCAGAAGTCACCATGCAGCTGCCCCGGGGGGCTCACGGCACAGATGAAATGAGGCAGGCAGAGCAGAAATCTGGTTACTCCGGGGAGCCTCGATCTCTGTCCCGAGGGAGAAGCTGTGTGACATCCAGCTGACTCTTTTTGGAAGTGGGGATGCAGACCCAGCAGTAACATCTTCTGATTTTTTTCTGGAGTAGCTGCAAGATCCAAAATTTTACATGAAACTTCAATTTTAAAACACTGGCTAGAGATTCAAAAAAAAATTTTTTTTAAATGTTATTGAAGCCAAACAAAACACATCTGTTGGCTGGATTTGAATTTGGCCATGGGCTGTCCATTCGAGATTTCTACTTTTAATCAAGAAACTCTATTGCTTTGTGTCATCTCTCCTTTCCCTAAGTGCCGTTGCAGCTGTCAAGATCTGGCATAAATCCCGTGAGTTTCCCTGGGTGCTGTCACCAGGCCTCCCACCACCGAGCCACCTGCTGCACAGGTCTGCACCACCTGAGAACACATGTCTGCCTTGACACATTCTCTGTGCACCTATCGCCCCATTCCGGCTGCTTGTGGTCCCCCTCAAGATCCAGGGCTACATCATGATCATCTTTCTGTCCCCAGAAATGTTCAGCGGAGACCTCTGTGTGTGGAAGGCCTTCAGTGAACATTCAGTAAAGTTTACACCTGGAGCTTCTCTTGATGTTCATTTGAATCCCATTTTGCGCTTGCTCTGAGAATGGTGACTCACCTACTCGGTGGGAAACATGGAGAGTTTAGATGGGGAATGTTAAAGCCCAAGTGACAGGGTTAGAAAGACATCTCGTTGTTCCCAGGTTTGTGATGCAGGGAAATCTTTCTCTCCTATACATGTAGATGGGTGTGAGACACCCTAGTCAAGCTGTGTGGTCCAAAGAGGGGGCTTTCCACAAAGGGGTACCCCTGGCTAATTGCGGTTGACCAGGTGAATAGACTATGGAGCAGTTTCCTACTTGTTTAAGCGTTCCTCTTTAATCAAAATAAAATTTCTCATTAAAATCAAAGGCTCTCAAAAACATTACCTATGTTTACTAACATAAATATTTAATAGAATGATTGAATGCCTTTGAAAATAGAATGTATGGTAGAGTAAGCTTTAAAAGAATGCAGGCACTTTGAGGCAAATGTCAAATGAAATTTGACAGCTCTACCTTCTCTCTCATTTTCTGATGTGGTTTTAAATAAAGATTCTTTAGTTCTTTCTCCCACCTGCAGTTCTGTAGCGCTGTAAAGTTTAAAGCTCAAAGACTCTTAAGGAGTTCTCTGTGATTTTTGATTGTTCTTTATTGTCTCTGATTGCTTAATGCTAATTCCAGAAAAGAATTGATTAGTTATCTTTAAGTGCCAAGAAGTTCAAGCATTTCTTTCTTTCATGGACATTGTTAGGTGTGTACCTTCTGTTTCCTTAGCTTTCTAACAAGGAGAAATTGTTACCCTTCCAATACCTACCCTTATCCCGGCCCTTAGCTTTGCCAGGTGCAGGTGAGAGTGACTTTATTTTATTTCAGAATCTTCACTAGGACTCCTCTTCTATGCTCAGGTGGCTTCTGTTAAAGAGCTTAGTATTAAGAAAATCTCAATTTTACCAATACTTTTGCATTAAACACAGATTTCAACAAAATAGTGAAAGAATATTAAATACTGATACAAATGTTTTCATCTCATGTTAGTCATTTAGTCCATTATTGGCTGAAGATCAAAAACTCAGTAGTAAAAAGCTGAGTGTAGTGGTGCATGTTTGTAATCCCAGCATGTAAGAGGCTGAGGCAGGAGGATTTTTGTGAGTACAGGAGCAGCCTGGGTTACAAAGTAAGCTCAAGGCCACCTTAAACTGTGAGACTCTGTCTCAAAAAAAAAAAAAATGAAAACAATAACAACAACAACAACAACAACAAAACCCTTAGTAGTAAAGCATACCCTTAGCATGAGCAAGGCCTTGGATTCAGCCCTCATCACTGTGAGAAAAAAAGGTAAAAATGAAGCATGAATCAGTCATTTTATTCAAATCTACTTGCATGTATATGCTAAATATGGGGTCAACTTGGTGCCATTGTGTGAGTTTTTAAATTGTAGAAATTTAGTCTAAAGATGGGATTAGAAATAAGCTACAAGGACTGTATAAGAGTATTTGAATTTTCTTGTCATAGTTCAGAAAGATTTCAATTCTACTATGCTCTCAAGTTACCTGGTTTCTAAAGCATTGGAGATTCATGGGCATGGAACCCAATCTTGTTTAAAAAAGAAAAAAAAGGTAATTCATCAATTCATTCAACAAACATATGTCATGAGCTCAGTCTGCTCAGGTATTGACTATGTAGCTGTAAGTGGAATGAACCTGGCCCGTGGGATAGTTTTGAACCTTGATCTTGATGTTATTACCATCCTAATTTAGCCTCGGTTGTTTGAACGTCTCTGGGACCTAATGCACGTCTTCATAGCCTGTGCGAGGTGATTTCTGCCATGGCTGAGCCCTAAGTCCGTTAATGTGGAAGAGCTCATCACGGAGGTCAGCTCACTCCGCCAGGCCAGCAACTCCTTCTCGTTTTCCCCTTCTTCTGCTTCATTGGGTTCTACCTGATGACCGACCAAGTCTGGATGTATCTGGTGGAGGCCAACTTGTCACCAGACCTGGGGCTTCTGACCCTGCTCCTCTTGGGTCAAGCTGCAGCTTTCCTTTCATGGCTTGTGTTAATGAACTTGAAACCACGTTAAGTTCAATAGTGAATTTGCTTGGTTGCTGATGGCACCCTTCTCAGCTGCAGTCGTGGTCCGGCTCTGGAAAATCAATGAGGTACTACTTTATAAAATGGAGCACTTGGCCAGGGATTTAGCTCAGTGGCTTAAGCGCCTGCCTGGTAAGTGCGAGGTTGTGAGTTCGATTCCCAGTACAAAAAGAAAAAAAAATGGAGCTTTTTGCACAGGAAGGGGAGGGAGTGACCTGAATCCAATCCTGTCCTTTGACTGGTGAGAGATCAGGGCTCTGAGAGGTGGAATGAATTCTTAGTGCTCCACAGCTGGTCACAGGCCAGCTGTGGGCCAAGGTCAACTGCCAGGGGCTGCTCGCTCTGGAGGGGGTGACCCCACAGCATACTTGGGAGCCTAGACACCAGGCGAGGCTTGCTTTCAGAGAAGCCTCAGAGTGTCACCTGACTGCTTCTATCCTTCCTCCTGAGAATGAGGAACCAGAGAAAACTGCCTCTCGGCAGGAGCGAAGGCAGGTCAGGCAGGTGGTAGGGAACCGCTTCTTGGTCTTAGTGGAAGCAATGCTGACTCTGCATAAGCACTCAGGGTCCTCCGGCATGGAAGATTTTTTTTTTTTTTTTGTCTTTTTGAGACAGGGTCTTGTTATGCAGCTCAGGCTGATTTTGAGCTCACTTTGTAGCCCAGGCTGGTCTCGAACTCACAACCATCCTCCTGCCTCAGCCTCCCGAGTGCTGGGATTACAGATGCGCCACCACACCCGGCTATTCTGACTTGCTTTTTAGGGTTTGAATAGATTTGATTAAGAAAACCGGACCTTAAAGAAAACTACTTTTGGCTGTGGTCAGACTGATGACCTTTAAGGTTCTCCCTGAGTTTGGAACCCAGCAACACAAACCGCAGCTTGCAGGCCTCCCCTTCATTTACGGCAAATACGTAATCCAAAGCCCTGCCTTTTGATTCAGTCAACTCGTATCGATGGAGGCTCAGTGAGCACCAAAGCTGATGCTGGGCCAGTAGATTTCAAATGTGGTCTGTGTTTCATGGATGTTAGTGTCACCTGGGCACTTGAGAGGCAAACCCAGGTGCACCCAAACCTGCTGGTCCAGGAGAGCTGGGCTGTCATGGGCCCAAGAGGCCCCAGGTGATTGTGACGCAGCCCTGAGGAGGCAGGGGACTGCTCTAGAGCTGGGACAGGAATACAGGAGAAAAGTGTGCAGTGTGGCTTCCAGGGCTCTGGCTGCCTGGAAAGGATCATACAATGTGCTGACACAGTACTGCTTAAAAATCACACACACACACACACACACACACACACACACACACACACACGCGTGCGCACTCTGCCAGCCAGGATGAAGAAATGATGAATTTATGTTTTGGTGAAATGTCACTGTGTCCTCTGAAGCTAGGCCACATATTAGGAAATTCTAGAATCGTTCAGCCATGATATAATGGTATACTTCTACCCTGAACGAGGTTTAAGAGTCTTGATGATTTTTGTTTCTTTTTCTGGTTCGTAATTACCTCCCAGCGTGGAATTTTAATGCTAGAAAATCATGCTGTGTGGTACAGCCTCCATCTGCACACCAACCGCAAGGTGGAAAGCAGCTCTTATCAGCGCTGCTGAAAAGCAAGACCAGCTCCGCCTTGAGTCCCCCTCCCTTCCTTCCTTCCTTCCTTCCTTCCTTCCTTCCTTCCTTCCTTCCTTCCTTCCTTCCGTAAAAAATGTTCCAGCTGCTGAGACCTTTCTACCCTCCGGTGCCTGTATAATTTATCATCCACACACTGAGTTTCTTTTAGGCAAAAGAAACAATTGAGGAATAGAGTTGCTCTGCAAACACACATCGGGGTGACGCAGCCCGTAGATGCTGGCTTCCTGAGTCCCCACCAAGCTGTGTCATGCAGTTGCTGGGCGCCCAGGTGGGTTTGGGACCTGGAGTGGGGGGCGCAGCTCACTTCAGATCCCGCAGGCATGTGGGGAGGAGTCAGAGCCAATAGGCAAATCCAGAGCTTCTGTGTCGCGCCTCACTACTCAGCGCCCGCAAGTGACGGTCACATCTTTTGTCTGGCCTGTTTCACCTGTGCCCAGGAGCACTGGGTCTAGAGATGCCACCAAGGTAGGCCAGGTTAATCTCTGGCCTCCACTTCTTTGGCCACTCTGTGTGTTATTACCCACTTGGGGTCACCAGTGAAAATATGTGGCCCAAGAAATCCGAAGAGGAGCCCCAGATATCTGTAGCACAGGAGAAAATACCAGTGGTAGAACTTCAAAAGTCAATCACCAGGTGGGTGGTAAAGGGTCCCAGGTGACCAAGGGTCTCAGGCCACCTTCCTCGGAACCAAGGCTCTGTCAGTCCCCCAGGCACTAAGACCCAGGTCCCCATCCCAGGACTTCTGCTGGGGAATCCCAGGAGCACTTTCTGCACCAATCAGGGTAGATGTTGCCTGCTTCATTACCTTTCAGAGTTAAAGATTTTGCCACTGGCCGGGAGGCAGGGAGGTTCCCCTGCTGAGATAAGGAATCCAACTCACCCACCTGTAGAACAGATTCACAGTTTACCAACACCCATCACGGAAAAAGAAGTTTCAGGACTAGTCAGTGAGCAACACGGGAAGGATTGTATTAGGCAGAAATGAAATGATATATGCTCAAAGAAATAGAGCATGGGGCAGAGAGAGAGAGAGAGAGAGAGAGAGTGAGAGAGAGAGAGAGAGAGAGAGAGAGAGAGAGAGAGAGGTGACGCCCCCAGAAGGGTATGGCCCATACTACAAGTATAAGCCCTGTTTTTAAATTTTTTCTGAGATAGGTAATTTGAACATTTTTTGGATTCGCTCCACCTGTTCCTTTATCTAGGCATCAGGTTCCTGCTCTTTCTTGATTAAGCCAATGTATGAACTTCCAGGATTCCTAAGGAATTTTGGGGGCCAAGGGTCTTGAAGGGAAGGAACCTCAGTTTAACCAAGTGAATGCTGACCGACTCACACCGGTGACTTTAATGGGGTGCCGAAGTTGTAGTCCTCTTAAAAGTATGGTTTGTAACGTTGTGATTTCCTTGTCTCCATTCTTCCTACCTTTTATTTTTTTCTCTTCTACCTCAGTTTGACAGGAGAGAAATTTCTTCCCCGAACAGGTGGGTGGCGCGTGAGTATAGGAGATGCTTCATTAGTTGAAGCTGACTCTCTTTGCAAAACAGGATTTACCTGGGTGGCGTAGAGGAGATTTTTAGGGCACAGAGCTGCTGTGTCGGGGGCTGCAGTGGCAGACACGTGTCCTCACACACATTTGCCAAAACCCATAGAGAGCACAGCACGGAGAGTGAGCCCTCGTGGGCACTATGGGACAGGTCACTGCAGGGTCAGTGGAGGCCACAGGTGCCTTTCGTGAGTGAGATGCTGGTGGGTGGGGGCGGTGGGGGCCAGCTGGGAATGCTGCCTTCTGCTCCATTTGGCCGTGAACCTAAAACTGCTCTAAAGACGAAGTCTGCTTAAAAAGTAAAAAGGATTTATCCTTAGGGGATTAAAAAAAAATAATGGTTCTTAAGACTAATGTTCTCCCCCTCAGTCTGTGCAGTGTAGATTGCCCAGCTGTTGGGAAATTATTAGCTGCATTTGGATGTCAGTCAGTTACCATTTTTAAAAACCCTCGCTGATGTAAAGGATAAAGGATAAACAGATAAGAAGTAAAGGCCAGTCAGACTGACCAATCTGGCTAGGCACAGGGCCATTTATCAGCGGCTGGGAAAGCTTTAGAATGACAAACAAAAACAAACGCGCACCCCTCCCTGGACCTCGCAGTAATAAGAGACTCTGGCCGGCAATTCCTTATTGGAGACATCCATCGTCTGTCAGGAAAGTGCAGTGTTGTCGGGTGTGCTAACAAAACGTCCGAGGCAGTGTGGGCCTTGTTTGGTTTTATTTCATTTGAGCGAGGGCTGAGGTTCCCGAATGGCCTGCGCCTTCCCAAGCCGCCTGCAGGCCTTGGAATCCAGCGGTGAGCCCCTCCCCCAGGGCCCAGGCCGGGTCCCCTCCACCGGAAAGGCCACTTGGAAGTCCATCTGGCTCTTTCAAAAACAGCCTTGTTTGTTTGCCTTTTGGTGACATTCTGTTTATTCAAACACTCTTTTCTCTTCGGAGAAAGAAAGCTTACCATTTTCTCCCCTTTTCTTTGTGTCTTGTGCTTTCTTCTTTTTTTTATGATCTGCTTTTCTTGATCATCATTGCTGACGAGAAGTATAAAAACTGAAGACA